>CM060709.1:59496816-59741241 GCA_030686995.1 Artemisia argyi
TGACGCCGTTATGTGTTATGCATTTCCAGGCCGTCATGACTTTTACTCTTGACGCCCTTTCTTGTGACGCCGTCAAATCTGTACTGGGTCGTCATGGAAATTTGCTCTTGACGCCGTCACCTACTGTTTCCAGCAAGGAAAATTAAGACTTTGGCAATTTCTTCACTTTTATGCTCCAAAAACGTTCGAATTGCTTTCTTTTCCAGAATTCACTCCCAAAGTACCTAAAATCACAAAAGGAACGATTTAGGGCAATATTTGATCAAATAAATTCAATTCCGGGCTTAAATGACCCCGTAAAAGTGATTCATTTTTCGCCTCATCATATACCCTTACACTTGAGATTTGCTTGTCCTCAAGCAAATGCGCTTTTATTCTAGTCAAAATACAAGTTAAGGGTCATTTAACACTAATATAAAAGTAATTACAACAAATAATCGTTCCACTAAAGACCAATAGACAAGCCCGGAGGTCATACACTAGCACCTCACAAATAGTGTTTAGATACTCACATCTCTCGGGTGTAATAAAGTATAAATTACAATATGGAAACGGAAGATATCTCTCACTACCTGTCATAGCAAAATAGATTACCATAGGCTTGGGAAAGGATCAAACCTCCACCACATGGCGTAAGCACCTAGGATAAACTATCAAAGAGGTCTTTTAAAGGGTTGTAACGTTAGGTGTAGGGATATGAAATACACGGATTTGTTGGATAAAGGAAGTTTTACTGGTGGCGAGTTAACAATCTTGGTTAATTACATGTACAATGTGGCGTTGCTAAGCCAAGACTAGACTCGACTTAAGCTAATAAATGAAAAATAACAAAAACATAAAATAAACATAGAATAAAAAGGGATGGTAGTCCGTATGTTTTTTCTCTTTTTCCTTTTTCTATATTTTTTTTTTCTTTTTCTTGATTTTTTCGATTTTTTTTTTTTTTTTTTTTTTTTTTTTTTTTTTTTTTTTTTTTTTGCATACACTCTTATCCTACCATCCAAAATAATACATCATAGGGAATGAATATTCCCCTTACACTTGAATCTTTACATACTTTACATTAAACTAATCTAATGACTCGAATTAAGAAAATCAAAACACTTGGAGCACTTTTAAGATTAACGTACATATGGGGGTAATAAATGATGTTCTTCCCCATTACTCCATAAAATAAGTACTTACCCATGAGTCCCAATCGTCCCAAAACAATATGTACAAGGATATGACTCGACTTAGCAACCATGTAATCAATTAGATAATTAACTTAGGGTTTAACAAATAACAATAATGCACTAAAAATGAGCGCATACACGGAAGGCTAAGGCGATTTGGGTGTACATTTAAGTGGGGTGTAACAAATTCTTCCTTTAAGTAAAATGCTTAAAGTTAGAAATGAAAAGATAGGCTCGGAGGGGTGTACTAGGGGTTTCGTGTACTAAAAATGAGTACAACGCTAACGGTAGGGGGAAAATTAGTTTACTTAACTAGCCAAGTAATATGACTTAAATGGTCAAGTAATTATAATACGGGTTTAACACAAGGGTGATCCTAATGCCTCTTATCATGTAGTAAATCCTACTACATGAATGTAGTCTCACTAGCGGTCTCGGGATGCATCACTAACGCAAGTTCTAGAATCTAAATGCTACCAGTACACTCATAAGTACTAATAGTAAATGCTTTTCCTATCAAATCTAAAGGCGAACCTCACATATTTGGGTGGAATTTTTTTTCTGAATATACGGTTATGTGCTACTCATACAATCTCCTATCCATGAGACGCTTGCTATGGCTAAAGTTTCACTCCTAAATGTTGTAAATAATTTTAAATTTGGCGCTAAAATTGCACTAACAAGTATTTCTCATAGTTTTATTACACATCTACCTTTAAACAAAACAAACTCAAGCGAAAGTGCATATGTAAGGTATTATCTTTTTACCCTCCCCTTACATTTAAGATGAACATTGTCCCCAATGTTCAAGTAAAGAATGTAAAAGTGAAAAAGTAAAAAGAATGAAATCAAATACTCCCCTGATTCGCTTGGTATGGATAATAAGGAGGCCAAGTTAGATCTTCCTCCAAGAAAATGAATGATCAAAGCTTCCCTTCCATAATGTAAATCATCTTCTTGTCAAACATAACCTGTAAATCCTGAAAAAATAGACAAAACAACCTCGCATAAAATCGGCGGCATCCTATATAAGTTACTAAATCCCAGAAAACAAGATAAGATATAATGCTTGTGGAATGAAGTTTGCAGATCTCCTGGAGATTATAAAACTTAATAATTCACAAAACCATAAGACTCCGTTAGAAAAACAAAACCGGTAAAATTTCTAGATTTTTACACGTGACGCCATCAAGAGTTAACTCTTGACGCCGCCAGAAGTGACCTGCAGAAATTCTTATGTTAAGTTTCCGGAAAATTTCTGGAAAAACTTGGTCCTACTTCCTGGAAAATCCTGCAAAACTTCATTATGACTCAATACAAGCATTTGACTCTAACAAATACTAATATACATGTTCATTTAATATTGTGGAGAATCATGATCGGTTAGTTTCTTAAAAACATATTTGGGGTTTCCCCTTACACTTATCTTTTGCAAAAATACTTTTAGGTGGAGTTAAGACTAGGCCAAAACAACAAAGTAAAGTATTTCCACTATTTAATTTAGAAACATGATCAACCAACAATAAAAATAAAGCATGCATACGGAAGCAAATAACAAACAAATAAAAATAAAATCACACAAAGCATGGTTGCCTCCCAAGAAGCGCTTTTCTTTATTTACGAGTCTTGTAGCTAGACTCAAGGTCATGGGTTACTACGTGACCTCGTCATCAAACGTTACATCCTCCTCACTAATCATTTCATTGTTATTTTCTTGATAATGTTTTACACGTTGTATGTTAACAGTAAATTCCCTACCTTCATCGTCTAATAACACCACGGCTCCAATTTTAGAGGAGTTCTTTACCGTAAACGGTCCATACCATCTAGACTTAAGTTTTTCGGGAAATAATCTCAGCCGAGAATTGTACAATAGGACTTTGTCTCCCTCTGAAAATTCTTTGGGTTTCTTAATCCTCTGGTCATGCCATCTTTTTGCTCTTTCTTTATATGTGATGGAAGATTCGTAGGCTTCTAACCTAAGCTCGTCAAGCTCGTGTAATTGCAAGAACCTATTAGTTCCAGCAATTGTGTAATCTAAGTTACATGCCTTAAGCGCCCAATAAGCCTTATGTTCTAATTCCACTGGTAAGTGACATGCCTTACCATACACCATGCGAAACGGGGTCGTTCCAATAGGTGTTTTGTAGGTGGTTCGGAATGCCCATAAGGCTTCGTCGAGTTTAAATGACCAGTCCTTTCTATTTTGACTAACCGTCTTTTCGAGTATTCTTTTAATAGCCCTGTTGGTGTTTTCGACTTGGCCATTGGTTTGTGGATGATAGGCGGTGGAGAACCGATGGGATACTCCATACCTCTTCATAACCTTTTCCATTTGTGCATTGCAAAAATGGGTACCCCTATCACTGATGAGAGCTTTAGGAATTCCGAATCTAGCGAAAAGCTTTTTCAGGAAATGAATAACTACTCTGGCGTCACTGGTCCTAAGGGCTTGTGCCTCAACCCATTTTGAAACATAATCGATGGCGACTAAAATGTATTCGTTCCCCCCTGAAGATGGAAAGGGTCCCATGAAGTCAATTCCCCAAACATCGAAGACCTCACATACTTGTATAAAATTCTGAGGTGCTTCATCCCTATGTGATATGTTTCCGGCCCGTTGATATGCATCGCACGCCTGCACCATTTCTTTTACATCATGGAAAATTGTGGGCCAATAGAATCCCGCATCGAAAATCTTTCGGGCTGTAGTTTTTATCCCATGATGCCCGCCAGAGGGACCAGAGTGACATTCCCTCATAATCTTTACTGCCTCACTTTCCGAAACACAGCGTCTTATAATTTGGTCAGGACACCTTCGAAATAAAAATGGTTCATCCCAAAAGTAGTATTTTAGCTGAGAAAAGAACCTTTTCCTTTCGTACCTAGTCAAGTGTTCAGGAACAAGTCTACTTGCGAGGTAATTAGCAAAATCGGCGTACCACGGCTCCGAATCAATCATTTAAATGAGTTGTTCGTCAGGAAATGAATCCCTAATCTCACTTCTATCGTGCTTATCCAAGGGGTTTTCGAGACGAGATAGATGATCTGCGGCCAGATTTTCTACCCCCTCTTATCACGAATCTCAACATCGAATTCTTGTAGCAACAAGATCCACCGAATTAGTCGTGGCTTAGCATCCTGCTTCGCAAAAAGATATCGAAGAGCCGAGTGATCAGTGAAGACGACTGTTTTTGAAAGGACAAGATATTGTCAGAATTTGTCGAACGCAAACACTACGGCTAATAATTCTTTCTCGGTGGTGGAGTAGTTCTCTTGAGCGGGATTCATGGTTTTGCTAGCGTAGTAAATAGGTTGGAAAAGCTTGTCACGCCGTTGGCCTAATACAGCCCCGACAGCGAAGTCGCAAGCGTCACACATGATTTCAAATGGTAACTCCCAGTTGGGTGTGATCATGATTGGAGCTTGTGTAAGTTCCTTTTCTAGGAGATCGAATGCATCCTTGCATTCTTGGGAAAAATCGAACGGAGTATCCTTCACAAGTAATTGAGTCATTGGCCGAGCAATTTTGGAGAAGTCTTTGATGAATCTCCGATAAAACCCGGCATGCCCCAAGAAGCTGCGTATTGCTTTAACAGTCATGGGGTATGGTAACTTAGATATAGCTTCAACTTTAGCTTGGTCCACCTCTATTCCGTTCCCTGAGATCTTATGCCCTAACACAATCCCTTCTTTTACCATAAAATGACACTTTTCCCAGTTTAGCACCAAGTTGGTTTCCTCACAACGTTTAAGCATCTTTTCTAGATTAGCAAGACAGCGGTCGAAGGAGTTCCCGAAGACCGAAAAGTCATCCATGAACACTTCCATGCTGTCTTCCATGAGTTCGTGAAAGATTGCGGTCATGCATCGCTAGAAAGTGGCGGGGGCATTACATAGCCCAAAAGGCATCCTTTTTTAGGCAAATGTTCCATAAGGGCAAGTAAATGTGGTCTTTTCTTGGTCCTCAGGTGCTATGGGAATCTGAAAATACCCAGAGAATCCATCCAAGAAGCAATAGTACTCGTGTCTAGATAATCTCTCTAACATCTGATCAATAAATGGCAAGGGAAAGTGATCTTTCCTCGTGGCATCATTGAGCTTTCGATAGTCAATGCATACCCGCCATCCAGTGACCGTTCTCTGGGGCACCATCTCACCCTTGTCATTCTTAACTACAGTCATTCCACCCTTTTTAGGTACAACCTGCACAGGACTGACCCATGGGCTATCCGAGATCGGGTAAATCAATCCTGCATCCAAAAGTTTGATAACTTCTTTCTTTACTACTTCCTTAATGTTAGGGTTCACCCGCCTCTGGGGTTGCACGGTAGGTTTATAATCCTCTTCTATGAGAATCTTATGTGTGCAGAAAGTTGAGTCGATCCCTTTTATGTCGGCCACACTCCATGCGAGCACCCCTTTGTACTTCTTTAGGACCTCTAAGAGTTTACCTTTTTGTTCATGTTTCAAGGAAGAGTTTATGATTACCGGCAGTTGGTCCTCTCCCTGAAGGAAGGCATACTCCAAATGGTTAGGAAGCTCTTTAAGATCTAATTCAGGAGGTTCGATAATAGAAGGTTTGAGCTTGTTTTCGGGCTTTCGGAGCTCGAGATGCTCCTTTGCCTCTTGTCTGGGGTAGAAGGAGACTGCATTAACATCCTCCGTCTTTTCTACCTCTAGCAAAGGCAGAAAACTCTCGTCCCGTAGCCAGCCTTCATCGATTTGTTCATCGACACAACTATCAATGACATCTGTGAGTTCATCGACTTCCCCGATGAAATAGAGCCAGTTGGCTGCTTCGAGGGAGACGTCCATAGAATCCTTAATGTCGAAGGTTGTGCTATCGGTTCCCACTCGTAAGGTTAATTTGCCATCATAGACATCAATGACTGCACGAGCATGTGGAAAACTAGAAGGGGGGGTTGAATAGTTTTACGTCGTTTTAATTGTTATAAAACAAATTGTTTAAAAGTTTTCGTTGATTTATAAAATATAGATTCGATGGTATATGAAATCTAGTTATACATAATATGAACAACACTAAGTATATATACTATGAAGCAATAATTATGTAAGTAATGAAATAAGTAAAAGATGGAAAGATCAAACCGAGAGACAAGCGATTTATAGTGGTTCGGCTACAAGGCACCTTCCTTGCCCTACTCCACTCCCCGAGCACCTAACTCGAGAGTTTTCTTCACTATATCAACAAGCTCCCTTATGGCGGAGAAAACCTTACACACCAATTTACACACCACAATATCTTCACACCTAGATCATAACTAGTACACACCAATTCACTACTTAATCACACCACTTCTTTCACACCTATCTTCTACACACCATTAATCTACACACCAATACTTCTACACACCAATTCTTCTACACACCAATCTTCTTCCTAACTTATCTTTTTCTCAACTATTCTCTAACAAATATTCACAACTAATCACACTATGAAATAATAATCAATGATGATGCTCAAACAACTTAGATGTGGAGATCACAACTAGTTGTAATACTTCTTGTCTTGAGGGATAGAAGTATTCTTCTCTTGCACTTGAATGGATTATGTATGGATCACTTTGAAACAAAGATTTAAGAATGTATGATCAAAGGATTTATAGATTGGAAATGGAGATCTAGAACAGAAAGTTCTGGAGTGCAAAAGGTGGGGAAAAAATCCAGGTTTAAGGTGGTATTTATAGGCAAAAGTTTCTGACAGAGGAGCGTGGCCGGTCCCCTTAAATCATGGCCGGTCCCCTTAAATTTAAGGGGACCGCCCTTTATAATTAAGGGGGCCGCCCAGCTGAAACGGCCAGAAACTTTGTCTTTTAGTGGGGAAAGTTTATTTGGTGAAAAACTAACTGATTTTGGTTAAATATTTGAAATCATATATTTAGTATGATTAAAACATTTTTCCTTATTACCAAAAGTGTTTTTCAAAAATATATAATAAGATTATATAATTAAATAAACTTTGTATTAGTTAATTAAATACCCCTTTGATCATACATTGCACTAAACACTTTGTTTATTCATACCTTAAGTGATTTGGATGTAAAGAGAAATATTAATCACCAAATACTTGTTTATGTCATAAGTTTTAGTTCTTTGAGGTTATATTTTGTAATGATCAAAACATAGAGATATTGATAAAAACTTAATAATGTTTTTAGGCATTATTTATGTCAACAATCTCCCCCTTTTTGATTATTACAAAACCTTAAACTCAAAAGATTTAAAACTTGTTATTAGACAAGTATTATAGAGTTTACCATTTCTCTTCTCCCCCTTTTTGTAAAATCAAAAAGGTTAGGCCGAATAATCTTCGTGAAATAAGTTTAAACGGGTAGAGAACTCCCCCTTGATGTATGCTCCCCCTCGTTTGAGAGCACAAAGGGAACGAGCAATTGGAATCTTGGCTACAAAAATATTTTGAAGAGAACAACACACATATATATGCAAAAACAACAATTATGCAAATAAAAATAGATTCATTCAAGCATGATAGAAATAATTAGCATAACAACATTCAATATGCTTGTAGCATATTGATTACAATAAAACAAAATAAAAGATATAGTCCTATATTGCCTAAGAGAGCACTTGGACTTGCTTGCAACCCATGGTTGATTTGTTTTATTTGCTTGAAGGAAAACATAAGCATGGAGCTTAGATGTTTGATTAAGGTGGATATGGGGTGTTGTATGGAGCGGAAGAAGTGGATCTCACGATGTTGTATCGTGTTAAGGGTGGTATTGGATGATTACGAGTGAGAAGATATTCAATCCAAGAAATATCTTCACTCAAGTAGAGGATTTGTTTTTGAAGGAATATGCAACAAGGGCAAAAGTGAGTGTGATTTGTAACTTGATCCAAGTTAAGAGAGTGGGGAAGGCAATTTGCATAGGGTGATGATGGAGGTAGCCCTTTGTTGCGTTGTGCAAGATGCATAGCAAGGAGATCACTAAGATCATGGATTTGGTTTATTTCATCACGGAAATTTTGTTTTTCCGTGGCAATGTGGAGGGGATCATAGGTTTGGTATGGATGAGTTGGGTTTGAGTAGTTTGATGGTTGATCAAACTTGCATGGATCATTATAAGTTGTTGGAGGTTGAGAGGTGTAGTTTGGCTTGAAGGAAGATGTTTGGCCAATGTTGTATGGTTTGTAAAGTGGATCAAATGAATGCCTTTGTTGGTTTGATGCAAAGTTTGGGAAATAAGAGGTTGGTGGTGAGGAATGATTTCCAACTTCATTTGTGATGATGGATTTGTTTCGAGGACTTTTTCGTTGCCAAACGGGTTTTTCCGTCATTCTTGCTAGCCTTGAGGCTTTTGATTTTGGTTTGTTTGGAGAGTTCATGATGGGATGAATGGAGAGCTTTGAGGATTGGGGTTATTTATAGTGTAAGATTTGTGTGTTTAAGGATGGATAAAGTTTGTTTGGAGGATTAGGACAAAATGTGTTGGTGAAAAATGGGAAATGTAGGTTGAAATGGGCTAAAAAGCAGAAAAGATTCTGTAAACCCGACCATCAGATGGCCGGTCCCCTTAATTAGGGGGCGGTCCCCTTAAAATTAAGGGGGCCGCCTTACATAATTAAGGGGGCCGCCCATCTGGTGATTTCCAGATTGCCAGAATTGGGTTTTTGGCAGAAAATTTGCAGAAAGGTTGTGTTTTTGGACTTGGATTCAAGCAAGTTCAATTCCTTTAGGCAATATAGCATCTAATCTAACATTAGATATCATGCAAAAACACATAGGCACAAGAGCAAATAATCAACACATAATAAGCAATAGGAGGTAAGTAAATGCAAGCACACTTAAGCTTCCTAAGGCACCTATCTTGAATTAAAGGCAAGGGCAATTAGTGAGTGAAAGACTAATGATGGATCAAGATGACACCATTACTAGTGAATTTGTCCTAGTGAGTGTCTATATGCAACAAATGTGGAGTTGTGATTATTTCGACACCTAGAAGCAAAAAGAAATAACGATCCTAAGAAACAATCCAAATGATCTCCTTGATTCAATTTTTGCTCGATCATGAATGTCAAAGACATATATTAGATTATATATCTTGACAATTTATGTGAGAGTTTATGCATGATTTTGAAATACAATGTTTTTAGAATTAGTCAACAATGCAATGAAAATGATTTTCATGTGATTCCTAGATTGTGAGAATAAAGATTAGAGAGAATTGATTGAGTTTTTAAAAAAAAAATTTATGCCAAGAAAATAAATCTTCTCAATCTTAAGTTTTGTGCGAAATAGATTCCTAGACTCAGAGAAGATGGAATGAAAGAAAAATAAATTTTCATGCAAGTATAACTTAGAATTAATTCAATGTAATTTAGTCAACTTGTTCCATCATTCCTAATCCCAAACGCAAGTGGTTGAATAATTCACGCTTAAGGGGTTTTGTGAATATATCCGCAATATTGTCTTCCGATGCAACCTTTTCTATAGATATATTTCCTTTTTGTACATTATCCCTAAGAAAATGGTGACGTATTTCTATGTGTTTAGTCCTAGAGTGTTGTACCGGATTTTTGCTTAAATCTATCGCACATAATTGGGACATTTTCTAACCTAATGCCATAGTCTACGAGAGCTTGTTTCATCCATAGTGCTTGTTGACATGCCTTTCCGGCGCTTACATATTCGGCTTCGGTGGTAGAGATAGCAAGAGCGGTTTGCTTTTTCGAAAACCAAGACGTTAGACAACATCCCATAAACGTGCAAATACCGCTAGTACTCTTTCTATCTACGTAGTCTCCCGCATGATCTGAATCCGCATAGACAATGGTTTCTATGCCGGATTCCTTAGGATACCATAATCCTAAGTGTATAGTGCCTTTAACGTATCGGAAGATACGCTTAACCGCTTCTAGGTGAGAGGTGTAACACCCCCAAAAATACCGCAGCGGAAGACTGTGTCATTGGGATGCTACTTCAGGGCACAAAGTACAAGATATAGAAAACGAACTCTAAATGAGACGTTTTTGAAAAGTTACCATTCGTATTGATAAAAGTCATAGTTTACAAAACAAAGATCCCAAAGTAGAATAATACATAAGTTTTTAAAGTGTATCGAATGGTAAACGATAAAAGTGAAAGTCTCCAAAAGCATGCCCTAAGACTCTCAGCTCCACACACCTGCTATCGCCTTTCTAACCTGAGATAAACATGCTTAAAAGTGTCAACACAAAGGTTGGTGAGTTCATAGAGTTTATCTTAATACAGTTGAAAAGCCTATAAGGAATGTTCACCCAGCAAAGGCATCGTAAATCCACTCAGTTGCAAGTCCCGTCATAAGAGACTTGTAACCTGTGTGTTCACAACCCACTGCTACAATATAATATGATTAAGATATGTATAAGTTCATAACAACAGTTAAGCAATTAGTAGTGAGTCTACACTTCATCTCCGAAGACCTCACTTAAGTATGTATATCTCCATGGTTGTGCCCAGAAACTTAATCTGGGGCCATTGGAAGTATAAATGTCTCCATGGTTGTGCCCAGAACTAAATCTGGGGCCATTGGAAGTATGTATGTTTCCATCACAGTTTAGTATAACACAGTTAAGTATAACACAATCACGTATGTATGACATCAAGTGTAATGTAATCAAGTATAAATGTTATGTGAATCTGTACAAGTAAGCAAGTAGTAGCATGTATCTCCCCCAAAGAGTTGATAAAACAATTAAAAGAGTAGGGGCTATGACTCACCTCGAAGTATTAGTACAATGCAACGGAAAGTTAAGGACAACAATGCACGGTTATCTGCCGCAACCTAAAATGAATGATGAATGATCTCATTTAGATCACCAAATGATGTTATGAATGTCCATGCTCATGTTTCTATACCACTCTTAACTTGAAAAATACTTGTTATAGTCATATGAAAATATATTCCATACTTGTGAAAAATAAGTCTTAACTAGACTTGTGTAAACTTGTCGTAATATATATGTATAGAAAGTTTGTGTTGTATACTTCGTCTTGAAAACCTTGAAGTAACATCTACTGGTCGTGAAAATAAGCTCATAAGCATAAGTACTTCGTTAGTTATAAATTTCGGCAATTTAGTAATATTTCTAGAAAATCTAAAATTTAGTACGTAGAAATAGTGTCATTATTATTTCTATTAAAAGCTGCCAATTATAGTGAGATTTTTGCCGATATTGAAACGTGAATATCTTTGTCGTTATAAGCCCGTTTTACTTGTTCTTTATATCCACGGTTACGTCTTAGTATGTAGTAATATATTTTGGAAAGCTCGGCTCCTCCGGGTTAAGTCTAAAGCCTCTTTTTGACCGACGAAAAACGTCCAACAGCAACTAATTTCCAGAAAATACTTTTCGTCAACAATCTTGCAAAAATCATAACTTCTTCGTTATTAACTCTTTTTAATCCGTTCTTTCGCCTACGGATTCGTTTTTGAAAGTATTTTCTAAAAATTTTGCCAAAGTTTCCTTGGTGTTTACTGATTTTCCAGAAAATAACAAAATGGGACAGCATGTCTAAAACATGCTCCAAATCAAGTTTTCAAGGTTTATAACTAATTTCTAACATCACCAAACCTCTTGTAATCACCACATAGCTAATCTAATCCTACCATACACCTTCTTAGGGTGCCATGGACTCCTAACCAAGTTATTATAGCAAGGGGATTCATAAATAAAAAGTTAGGGTTTGTATGTTCCATTTTTGACAAAATAAATGGTGGTATAGCTAGTTGTACATGGTTTTTAGCATGGAAATCATGAAATACAAGTAAATATAAGATGTTTCATGTAAAAATAAAGTTGATAACTTACTTGATAAAATGAGATGATTAAATGATGATTATGCTTGTTGTTCTTGTGTTTTTCTTGATTGATTCTTGATTAGGCAAGTAAAAGGAACAAGTTTAGTGCTTTAGCTTTTGAAAAACAATGGATGGATCTTGGGTTTGGTTTTGGGTCGTGGGTTTGCAAAGGGAAGGAAGGAGATGAGAAGATTTTTGATCTTTCTAAAAAGTGAAGAAATGATTTTGGTTTTTGGTTAATTATAAGTTTTTAGAGGTTTATTGGTTAAATAATAAGAAATAAATGCATAAGGTTAAGGAGGGGGGTTCATGACCGGTTTTTCAAAGGGTTCAAAGTAGTCAAATAGGTTTTGAGTTACTAATTAGTCCTAGTGTAGCGTTAAGTGTTATTACGTGTTATTCGTTAAAATCGGGTACCGGGTTTTAATAGCAATAAACGTTCACGAAGTTAACCGGGATGAAATAAAGTTATAATAATGTTAAAAACATATTAAAAATATGTTGGGTACATTTACTGAGTGATCGGGTGATTATTGTTTAGTTTTCACGAAAACCGTCGTTATATTCATACGCGTACGTTATAAATAAAATAAATTTCCAAAATACTGGGTAACTGAATGTTATAAGTTTTATGATGTTAAAATGGATATAAAAATATGTCGGGACCATCGTGGGAATATTTAGATATATTCGTCGTGTATAAACCAGGTGTTAACGTTTACTATAAATACTTATACGTAAAAACGTTAAATGTATCAAATATATAAGTTTGAAAATCCTAAGAGTGGTATAATATGAAAATGTTGTTATGATGATATGCAGACTATCTCCAGTCCGTATGCAGTGTTCTTAGCACTAATGAAATGAATTCGCACCTAAACCAAATCCGGTTACGCGAATTTGAATACCCGTAAACTAAATTTACGATAAAATGAGTAATGCAAGTGAATGATGAAAACTTTTCCGGAAATGAATAGTGTTTAGTGAATAGTAAATTTCCCAAAAAGTTTCTCAGAATATCAAATTGACCTCGAAAATGATGAATAGTAAAACGATGAATAGTGTTTTAATGAATAGTGATTTATGAATAGTGTTTTTCCAAAGTTCGGGAAATGACCTGAAATGACCTGAAATGATGAGTTGTGACAAGAGGTTTTGGGATCCTCTTGAAAACGGGCACAAAGGCAGACACTAAACATGATATCGGGTCTACTTGCCGTCAAGTATAGTAAATTACCTATCATTCCTCTATACTTGGTGTTATCTACGGACTCACCTTCATCGTCCTTTGTGAGCTTTACCTCCGTAGACATGGGTGTTTTCATGGGTTTTGAGTCTTCTAGGCCAAATTTCTTAAGCATTTCCTTAATGTACTTAGATTGGTTAAAGAATATTCCATCATCTAATTGTTTTATTTGTAATCCTAGGAAGAAGTTAAATTCACCCATCATACTCATCTCAAACTCATCATGCATGATTTTGGCAAACTCATCACACATGTCTTGACAAGTCGATCCAAATATAATGTCATCAACATATATTTGAACAATGATGAGATTTGGGTCTTTCCTTTTAGTGAAAAGAGTGTTATCTACCATTCCCATGGAATAATCATGTTCAATAAGAAAAGCTTTTAATCGATCATACCAAGCTTTGGGAGCTTGTTTGAGTCTATACAAAGCTTTCTTTAACTTATAAATATAATCAGGTTTTGCGAAGTCAATGAATCCTGGAGGTTGTGCCACATATACCTCCTCATTGATAAAACCGTTAAGGAATGCACTTTTCACATCCATTTGAAATAACTTAAAATCTAGGGCGCAAGCATAGGCAAGTAATATCCTAATTGATTCTAGTCTAGCTACGGGGGCATAAGTTTCATTATAATCAATTCCTTCTTGTTGATTATAACCTTGGGCAACTAACCTAGCTTTATTCCTAGTAACTATTCCATTCTCGTCTAACTTATTTCTATATACCCATTTGGTTCCTATGATGGTCATATCCTTTGGATTTGGGACTAGTTCCCAAACATCATTTGCCTTAAATTGATTTAATTCTTCTTGCATAGCTGTAATCCAACTTTCATCCTTTAAAGCCTCACTAATATTCTTAGGTTCTATTGCTGAGAGGAAACAAAAGAAGTTGTTTTTATCTTGGGCTTGTGACCTAAGGGTTCTTTGGTTAAGATGTCCTATTATATTATCTAATGGATGTGATCTAGATTCTTTAATATTAACAGTTTCGTTATTTTCTAAGTGGATGTCTTCATTATCATTTCCTATGGGTTTTGTTTTACTAACCTCAATAGCTTCATCTTCGACTAAATTATCATCTTCTAAAGGTAGCGTTTTAGGAGGTGGTGGTGTTTCATCAAATGTTACATTTAGTGATTCCTCTACTTTCATGGAGTGTTTGTTAAGTATTATATATGCTTTACTATTTTGTGAGTATCCTAAAAATATTCCTTCATATGATTTTGGATCAAACTTAGTGAGGTAGTCCTTAGTGTTTAAAATATAGCATTTACTTCCAAATACCCTAAAGTAGCTTAAGTTTGGTTTTATATCTCTTAATAACTCATAAGGAGTTTTTCCTAGAATTCTTCTAATTGATACCCTATTTAAAATATAAGTCGATGTATCTACGGCGTGACACCAAAATTTTTGTGGAATGGATTGTTCATTTAACATAGTTCTACTCATTTCTTGTAGTGACCTATTTTTTCTTTCTACTACCCCATTTGATTGAGGAGTACGAGGAGCGGAGAAATTGTGAGATATTCCATTTAACTCACAATATTTTCCGAATTGTATTTCGTTATCAAATTCCCTACCATGGTCCGTCCTAATGGCAACTATTGAGCATCCTAATTTATTTTGAATCATTTTACTAAATATTTCGAATTTTTCAAAGGCTTGGGCTTTGTCACTTAAAAACCTAGTCCACGTGTATCGTGAGTAGTCATCTACTATTACTAAGGTATATTTGTTTCCTCCATAGCTCCGCACAGCGGATGGACCAAAAAGATCCATATGTAATAATTCTAGGCACCTAGTAGTGGATACTATATTCTTAGCTTTGTGACTAGCATGAGCTTGTTTTTCAATTTTGCATGCATCACAAAAATGCTTGTCATATTTTAGATTAGGCAAATTTCTAACTAATTCCTTAGAGGCCAAAGATTGTATTTGTTGCATGTTAGCATGTCCTAATCTCCTATGCCACAATGTAGAGTTTTCATCTAGGGTCGTTAGGCATATCCTATCTTCAGGTTTGTTTCCTAGTTTCATAACATATACTCCTCCTGTCCTAATACCTCTACCTATAATTTTTCCATTCTTAACTATTTCGCTATCTTCTTCGGAAAAGATAACTCTACATTTATTATCGCATATTTGGCCTACACTAAGTAAGTTATATGTTAAATTATTTACATGTTCAACATTTTCAATAGTAAGTGAGTCTTGAGAAATCGTACCTTTGCCAATAATTTTTCCACGCAAGTCACTACCGAAAATAACGTTACCTCCATTGTATGCCTTGTATGTAGAGAATAGCTTGCGATTCCCCGTCATGTGCCTCGAACATCCGCTATCCTTGATCCATTCGTCAGGCTCCAAGTCAATTCCAAGGCATATTTCGTCGGTTGCATTTGCCACAAAGCACTTTTCTTCTTTTGGTTTTTCCACTTCTTCTTTATCACTATCACTCCATGTTCCACTAACAAATGCGCTTTGATTTTCATAACCCGGCGGCTTTAAACATTCTCCAACGAGATGATTTGGACTTCCACATCTAAAGCACTTTCTTTTCACGTAATTATCACTCCTATTTCTTTGGAACACCTTTCTTTCGTCACGTGGTGATCTAGTGAATCTTCCTCGTCTCTTGAAGAATTTCTTGAATTCTCTTACGGCCATCGCATATTCTTCATCTTCACTCTCGTCACTTGAATCATCATCTTCACAAGGTTCCATTTTGGCTTTTAGAGCAATGGATTTGATTTGTTCTTTCTTGACTTTGACCGTTTCCAAATCTCTTCTTATAATTTCTTCATGGACTTTCAAGTTGCCGATAAGCTCATCTAGTGATAATGTCATCAAATTCTTTGATTCTTCAATAGCCGTGACTTTAGCTCGCCATTTCGGATGTAATGCCCTAAGAAATTTCCTAACACAATTTTTACTAGAAAATGTCTCATCAAGTGCTTTTAAACTTGTGATGATGGTGTTAAATTTAGCAAAAGCATTATCAATTGATTCCTCTTCCGGAATCGTAAATTGTTCATATTGATGTACAAGAAGATCTCTTTTGTTATCTTTAACTTGACTATTACCTTGGTGAGTGATTAGTAAAGAATCCCAAATTTCTTTTGCGGTTTTACACATAAAAATTCTTTCATATTCTTTACGTGGTAACGCATTATAAATAACTATTTTAGCCTCATTATTTTTTGCTGGTTTCTTTTTCAAATCATCATTTTGTTTTTCAAAATCTACAATTTCATCCATTTTAGTTTCAACATTATATTGAATAGGAGGAAAATCACCAAAGGTAATAATATGCCAAAGATCAAGATCTTTTGATTTCACATAGGTTTCGAATCTATTTTTCCAATATAAAAATCCATCACTTTCAAATAGTGGTGGTCTTTGCATAGATTGCCCTTCTAAATATTTTTCAGATTCCATAGATCGTTACAAGTTTTAAAATACAATATATTTTAAAAATCTTGCTAGACGTGGCTCCTGATACCAATTGTGGAAAACTAGAAGGGGGGGTTGAATAGTTTTACGTCGTTTTAATTGTTATAAAACAAATTGTTTAAAAGTTTTCGTTGATTTATAAAATATAGATTCGATGGTATATGAAATCTAGTTATACACAATATGAACAACACTAAGTATATATACTATGAAGTAATAATTATGTAAGTAATGAAATAAGTAAAAGATGGAAAGATCAAACCGAGAGACAAGCGATTTATAGTGGTTCGGCTACAAGGCACCTTCCTTGCCCTACTCCACTCCCCGAGCACCTAACTCGAGAGTTTTCTTCACTATATCAACAAGCTCCCTTATGGCGGAGAAAACCTTACACACCAATTTACACACCACAATATCTTCACACCTAGATCACAACTAGTACACACCAATTCACTACTTAATCACACCACTTCTTTCACACCTATCTTCTACACACCATTAATCTACACACCAATCTTCTACACACCAATACTTCTACACACCAATTCTTCTACACACCAATCTTCTTCCTAACTTATCTTTTTCTCAACTATTCTCTAACAAATATTCACAACTAATCACACTATGAAATAATAATCAATGATGATGCTCAAACAACTTAGATGTGGAGATCACAACTAGTTGTAATACTTCTTGTCTTGAGGGATAGAAGTATTCTTCTCTTGCACTTGAATGGATTATGTATGGATCACTTTGAAACAAAGATTTAAGAATGTATGATCAAAGGATTTATAGATTGGAAATGGAGATCTAGAACAGAAAGTTCTGGAGTGCAAAAGGTGGGGAAAAAATCCAGGTTTAAGGTGGTATTTATAGGCAAAAGTTTCTGACAGAGGAGCGTGGCCGGTCCCCTTAAATCATGGCCGGTCCCCTTAAATTTAAGGGGACCGCCCTTTATAATTAAGGGGGCCGCCCAGCTGAAACGGCCAGAAACTTTGTCTTTTAGTGGGGAAAGTTTATTTGGTGAAAAACTAACTGATTTTGGTTAAATATTTGAAATCATATATTTAGTATGATTAAAACAGTTTTCCTTATTACCAAAAGTGTTTTTCAAAAATATATAATAAGATTATATAATTAAATAAACTTTGTATTAGTTAATTAAATACCCCTTTGATCATACATTGCACTAAACACTTTGTTTATTCATACCTTAAGTGATTTGGATGTAAAGAGAAATATTAATCACCAAATACTTGTTTATGTCATAAGTTTTAGTTCTTCGAGGTTATATTTTGTAATGATCAAAACATAGAGATATTGATAAAAACTTAATAATGTTTTGAGGCATTATTTATGTCAACAGAGCAGTAGCAAGAAATGGTCTCCCTAAGATGATGGGTACCAAGTCATCCTCCTCCATATCCAGGATTACAAAGTCGACCGGGAATTTGAATTTCCCAACTTTGACTAGCACATTCTCGCATATCCCTACGGGGTATTTGACTGATCTATCGGCTAGTTGGATGTTCATACGGGTAGACTTTAATCCAGAGTATCCTAATTTACGGAACATAGAGTGAGGCATGAGATTGATACTTGCTCCCAAATCGGCAAGAGCATTCTTGATTGATAGAGATCCTATGGAGCAAGGCAGAGTGAAGTTGCCTGGATCATCTACCTTTTTTGGTAGCCCTCGATGGGTCACCACTGAGCATTCTTCCCCCAGGGTCACAAGACCCTCGAGTTTCTTCCGGTTAGCAAGTAGTTTTTTGAAGTATGCACTATACTTTGGCATGTGATAGCAAGCATCAAGGAGGGGTATGGTGACAACCGAGTCTTTTAGGTATGACAAGAATCTTTTGTTGTCATTCTCAGTTTTCTGGTTCCTTAATCGGGATGGAAACTGGATTCTCACAGGTTGGTTAGGTAGGGTTGATGGGGAAGGGGTTGTCGAGGGCGGTTGGTCGGGGGTCTTGCCACCGACATCCTCCTCCTCCTCACTAGGTTTGTTTGGATCGGGGGCTATGGAGGATGAGCTTGGGTAAGGTGGGTCCTTGGTTGTTGTTCCAGCTCTAGTGGTTATCGCGAGCGTGGGGTCTTTTTTGCTTACTGATGGCATTTCAAGATTATCTAGGGCTGAGTTAAGCTTGTTGAAAAATTCTCCAATGTCACCCTGCTGCTCGTCAAAAACCTCATTAAGACCTTTCATTTGCAAGCCTTTCTCTTGAGTGAAGTGACCAAGGTCATCTTCAAAGGTGCTCCTGATTTCGAATTCAGGGCCTTCCTCCCCTTCTTTTCTCTTTACCAGATTTCCCAGAGCGTGTAATCGTCATTTTGGTAAAAAGGCAAAAGGGAGGGATCAGCATAAATGTCCCTTCCTGACAAGCATGCATGTTCGGTTATGGCTGCTCCTCCGCATTCTTCTACCTCATGCGGGCCCCCACAGTAATCGCAGATTAAGTAAGGATTCGACAATTGTTTAGGTAATTGCGATCAAGCTAGGTATTCCACTCTTTTGTGAATTTTTCTCAACCGATCTGAGGTGATTTCAGAAATGCTGACAGTCGACTCAGGTTCATCCCAAGTGTCATCCTGGTCTTGAGCATATTCTTCAATCCTATCCCATCCTTCGTTGGCACTAAGATTGGCCAATCTCCCTTTTCTAGATTGGTTAATTCCGTTTCGATCGTTAGAGGAGATATTATCGTAGAAGATTTGGACCAAGAGCCAAAGCTCAATGCCATGATGGAGAACTTGTCTTATTAAATCTTTGAATCTAATCCACCATTTATGGAAGGGTTCGTCCTTCCCTTTTCGGAAACGGAGGATCCTATCTCTAAACACTGAGGTTTTTCCAGGTGGAAAGAACTTCTCATATAACTTGGATATGAGTTGCTCCCATGTGAAAATAGATTCAGAAGGGAGTTTGTCATACCATTCTTGGGCTTTTTCATATAGGGTAAAAGGAAAGAATCGCAATTGGGACGTGTCTCTAGTAGCCCCATCCGTATGGAGGGTGTCTACTATTTTCAGGAAATCTTTGATATGTTGGATTGGATCTTCCTCATCAAATCCGCGAAACTTACACACACTTTGGACAAGCCAAACATCGTTTGCATGCAAGACCTCGTTGGTGTGTTCGTTTGGGTAGACAATGGCGTTTGAGAAGCCACGAGAGGTTGGGGAGGAGTAGTCCTTAAGGCACTTAGGAATGGGAGTTGCGGGGGTACTCATCTCGTCGTTGGGTTGAGAGCTAGGGGTTGTGACATGATTTTCTGAATTTTCTTCAGAAAGAGGTGCATCAAAATCGATGGCAATGCTAGATGGTTCAGAAGTTGAGTGATATTATCTCAATCTATGCATTTCTCTTTCGGGTTCCGCATATGGCAAGACAAGGTTTCTAGTGGAACTACGACTCCTAGTGATCCTAAGGTTAAAGGATTCGTCGTTTGCCATGATGGCAGGTGGTGAAAATTTACGAACAAAAACACAAAGAAATAAGATAGACTAAATAAAACCTAAAAATAAAAATAAAATCTTACTAGAACGGAATCTAGCAAGTAGACCTAATAAAAAGTGATTCTAACCTAGACAATAACTATTCCCCAGGCTACGGCGCCAAAAACTTGATACGTGGGAATCGCACCAGGCTTTACCTCTCAAGGGATCTCGAGAAGCTTACAACCCCCACCAGGCAGTGTACCTGATCGTTGTAGTATAGTATAGTGACAAGTACCGGGGGATTGATCGTTCAGCTAGGAATAGTGTCGCTAGGATTAGAAAACCTAAATACTAGTTCTAAAGGTGAGAGATGATTCTTTTTGTATTTTTATATTTTTTAGAAAGCAAATAAAAATCTCGGGTTTGAAGGATTTGGGCGGAATTAGTTGCTAGTCAACTAACCCAATACTAAAGATGCAATCAAAATAAAATACTAGAAATGAAAATAAACTAAATTATACTAATGTTGTGAGCAATAAGTGGAGAAAATGTGTTTACTTAGATTTCACTACTCCCTAGACATCTTTTATATGTTAATTACTTGTTATAGTTGCATGGATGACGGATTGTATTCCTTAATACCATTCATGGGGTATCGCACATAACTCCCCAATTCTATGAGCTCTTATCTCCTCCTATACCATGCCCAACACAACCATAGGGATTATAAACAGTGACTCATGCATTAAATACAACCAATAAAGACCTAGTGCAATTGGTTCATGTTTCCTAAGACGTTCAAGCATGTTACCATTTGGAGATCTGCCAGTTTTCTTAAGCCTAACATATAAATTCATTCATCCAAGACAATTATAAACAAGTAATCAGTACATAATTAACATCTAGGTTTCATTAGATCCAAGCAAACACAAGATAGATCTAGCCTATCATGATGGAATTAAGACAAGAACAAGATATAGACAACCAACACATAGACATATTGATTGAATTAAAAGAATACTTATCTCTATTACACATGAAAGGTATCAAGGGCTTAGAACCCTTGAAAAACCTGTAAAATTTGCACCAAGTTCGTACTTAGGGTTTCTCCAAAACTTCTCTTTTTTAATGTGAAAAATTAGAAAACTATATATAGGAAAAGGGGTCTGACGGCGTCAAGACCAAACTTGTGACGCCGTCACCTCGCCGCCAAAACTCTTCTCGGACTGCCTTGATCTACTTCTGACGCCGTCATGTGTTATGCATTTCCAGGCCGTCATGACTTTTACTCTTGACGCCCTTTCTTGTGACGCTGTCAAATCTGTACTGGGTCATCATGGAAATTTGCTCTTGACGCCGTCAGGGTGTTGTTCTTGACGCCGTCACCTACTGTTCCCTGCAAGGAAAATTAAGACTTTGGCGTTTTCTTCACTTTTATGCTCCAAAAACGTCCGAATTGCTTCCTTTTCCAGATTTCACTCCCAAAGTACCTAAAATCACAAAAGGAACGATTTAGGGTAATATTTGATCAAATAAATTCAATTCCGGGTTTAAATGACCCCCTAAAAGTGGTTCATTTTTCGCCTCATCAAAAATATAAAAATATTTAGGTTATCCTAGTGCCGGAGTCAATGTAGTGCCAAATAAATATCTTAAAAATAAATCATCACGAATATACCAAACCAAACCAATAATTAATAATCAACTTCCATAAATAACGCAAGGTTTAAAATCACATTTCAACATTTACAAATCTCATCATGAATAAACTTTTCAATATTCCAAAAATCATTAATTTTAAAGTAATGCGGGTTTGTAAATTGTTTCCCTAAATTGCCAGTTGTCACAACATCCGGTGAGAAGATGGTGTATAGGTAGAAGAGGTCAGAAGCGGTGACACGGTGGTTGGAGTTGTGGCGCCCTGCTAAGCTGTAGGTGATACACATATGGACTAGCCTAATCCTAGGATCCCTGATGAAGGTCGCTCCAGTATTCGAGGTATATCCCCTATTCCCAATGATCGGCCAAAATGTAGCACACCTCAAATCATTCCTCACTGTCTCACCAACTAACAAGCTACGCAAAAACCCACTCTGAGTCATCTCATGCTGAGTGTACAAACCCAACCTCCAACCAAACTCTGCGACTGAACAAGTCCTATGCTCACCTTCTAACCTAAAGTAAAGAGTAGTACCCATCACATCATTTCTTGCCTCAGCCAAATCAAAATGGAAAGTAGCAAAGAATTCACGCACCAAATCGTTATAAATTGGTTCCCTCACTCTAAAAAACCTCTCCCATTGAGGCCCGGTGAATGCATCAGTTTGGAAACATTGGAGAAAAGCTTGCTCGAGGCCTTGATTCCTCAAGTAATTCCAATCAATAACTGCCCTACTATCAATCTTGTGGTAGAGCAATTCAGCGTATTTGGCGGTAGAGGCATCATCCTCAATCATACTCCAACTAAGGACTGTGTCACCCAAGCTCTCACGTTGAGCTCTTGAGGAACTCCCCCGGTTGTGTTTAGATCGCTTGCTCATTTTCCTGGAACAAAATGGAATGGAACGAAAGTGATTAAAATAAGGATCTTAAGGGGGCTTAGGCTGTCAGACCCTCCTGACGCCGTCAGACCGTAAAGGCTGACGCCGTCAGGTATAGCAGATACTTGAAAATGCAATTACGAGGGAAAAATCAAAGTTCAGACTCTAAATCCCTAAGCCAAACACCCCTTTTGCCAGAACCCATGGGTGGTGGATCAATAATTCGTGGGTTGAATAATTTTTTCTCGTAATCGACTCACAAACCCTATCAATTACTATTACCAAAATGCCTTAATCGTGGTCACAAAACACCAATACAAGGGCATTACGAGTTCAAGTAATGAACCAGTTTTAGGGTTTTGGGTAATGGGGCTTTTCAAAATTGATGGGTCCTAAGCATAATTGAATGAATGAGGATGAAGAAAAATCACTTACCACGTGGGGATTGGCGACGAGAGATGCAGGAATTGATCTTGAAGGTTCGGAGTGAGAGTATCAAGTGGATATTGTTTGTCGGGTATGAGGTGAAAGTGATGGAAAGGGGGCTAATATTGCTGAAAATGCGAGGTGACGGCGTCAAGAGTAAAATCTAACGCCTTCAGATGCCCGGGTCATGAGTACTTTGTGACAATTCCAATTTGAGTCCCTGTACTTTTGTCAATAGCTTATCAAGGTCCTAAACTATGATAGCCATTCTCGTTAGTGGAGTCCACCAGGGTCAAATGTTTTGTTACTGTCACGAGGTGTGGTATGGTTTTGGATAGGGCTGGTAACAATCTCGTTCAGGTCGCAATCTCCATATTGGTAAGTAGTGGGTAAGGGAAGGAGTTGTTCCATAGAAGTTTTTGAAGTTGAAGTGTGTTTGAGGTGTACCCTTTTCACACCAGGTTTAAAACCAAAGGAACGTTTTTTAGCTTCGTGCAAATTAGGGAGCGTGACTTACAAGCATCCAACAAAGATGTTGTGAATTTGCAAGTTCTTTTCTTCTTGAGGAAGCTCATGGAAGTAAGGGGAATTTGAAGGTGAATCACTTGGGGAAGTTTCTCCATTATCCCCTCTTTTACATATCACCATAGGGGTTGGGAGTTCAAAGGTTTTTTTTGATTTTCCTTGGTGTGGATTTTTCCCTATACTTCTCCTTAATTCTTGATATAAACTTATCAGCCAAGTCTATAAAAGCATTTCTAGTGCTTTCCATGCGAGCTTCTAATTGTTGAATCTGCCTCTCCTGATTATTCATAAAAGTTATCATTATCCCTTCGAACTCCTCTTGTCGTGAACATTCTGGAAAAGTATGTTTACTGATTGCACTCACATGTCTATCGGGACTTACTTCGGTTTTGGCTACAGGCATTTCAGTTTTCATTAATTCCTTAACCTGCTTTTCGATGTTCTCCAATAACTGTTCTTGGGTTGCATTCACGTAATTTAGACTCCCTTCTTCCAAGAACATTGGATCCTACCATCCTTCTTCTTCGTATTGTGCTAAACCTTCAATAACCTCCCAACACTTATCAATGCTAAGTCTGCTTAGTCTACCATTGGCAGCGTAATCTATGGCCCTTCTAGTTTGATGATTAACCTTATCGTAAAAGATTTGGATTTGGAGCCAAGGATCTATGCCATGATGAGGGACTTTTGGAGTAAGTCCTTGAAACGAGTCCATGCTTCATAGAGAGTTTCACTTTGACATTGTTGGAACATCAAGATGTCATTTCTAAGCTTAGTAGTTCTCCCCGATGGGAAAAATTGAGCAAGGAAATGAGTGGTGAGATCATCCCAAGAGGTGATGGATCCCACAGGTAAACGCTCAAGCCATTGACTAGCTTTGTCACGTAGAGAGGATTAGAAGAGACGCAATCGGTTCGTCTCTCGAGTTCCAACATCAAGGTCTATGGAATATACGATTTTGAGGAAATCCTTGAGATGTTGATTAGGATCTTCGGAACGTAGTCCATGGAATGCACATCCGTTTTGCACCAACCGGATGGTGTCGGATAGCCTTGGTGGCTAGGACGGGAGTACTCTCTTAAAGTTCGGGGTCTAGGAGGTTGGTTTGGTTGTGGTAGGTTTTGTGGATGGTTTTATTGTGGTGGGTTGATGGGATCAAAGAGATTACCACCTTCCATGATGGCGGATGGCAAAGGTTACGAACAAAGGAATGAAGAAAAAGATAGACTAAAGAAACCTATAAAAATAAAATAAAAATCTTACTAGAAAGGAATCTAGCAAGTAGACCTAATAAAAAGAAATTTTAACCTAGACAATAACTATTCCCCCGGCTGCGGCGCCAAAAACATGATGTGTGGAATTGTGCCCTCGTAAAAGGTTTTACCTCTCAAGGGATCTTGAGAAGCTTGCAATCCCTACCAGGCAGTGTACCTGTTCGTTGTAGTATAGTATAGTGTCAAGTACCAGGGGATTGATCGTTCAACTCAAAGAATAGTGTTCGCTAGGGTTAAAACTTACTAAAACTAGGTCTAGAGGTGAGGGATGATTCTTTTTGTATTTATATATTTTAAGGAAAGTAAGTAAAAATCTCGGTTTTGGAAGGAGTGGGCGGAATTAGTTGCTAATCAACTAACCCAATTAACTAAAGATGCAATTAAAATAAAATAAACTAAACTTAAACTAAATTGTGGTGGAAACAATAATGAGAGAAAATGTGTTTACTTAGATTTCACTACTCCCTAGCTATCTTTTACAGGTTGATTAGTTTGTTACAATTGCATGGATGATGGGTTATATTCCTTAATATCATTCGTAGGGCCGTGTACGATCTTCCCTAACTCTATAAGCTTCTACCTCTTCCTATGTCGAGCCGACTACTAGCTCCTAACATGGCCTTATTAGTAGTTACCTACGTATTAAATACAACCAATATATCGTAGTACACCTCCGATCATGTTTCTTAAGACGTTCAAGCAAGTTACCAATTGAAAGTCTGCCAGTTTTCTTAAGCCTAACATCGAATTCATTCATCCACAACAATTATAAACAACCAACCAACCTATAATCAATATCTAAGTTTCATTACATCTAAGCAAACACAAAGAAAACCTAGCCTAGTATGTTAAAGAGAAGACAAGCGTAAGATATAATCAAACAACACATAGACATATTGAATGATTTGATAAAGGACTTATCTTCAATTAAGCATGGAGGAAACAAAGGGTTGAAACCCTAAAAATAGCTGTAAAATTCGTCTAGGGTTTACTCCCTTCAAAGTTGCACACAATGAATGAAAACTAGAAAACTATATATAGATTTTGTATCCTAACGACGTCAAGAGTAATGTGTGACTCCGTCAACTCGCCACCAAAATAAACTCGTATTGCCCAGATCCACTTCTGACGCCGTCACTCTTTATGGACTCTGGGCTGTCACTCTTTGCAATTACTTATGATGGCCTTGGCAATTTAATACGTGACGCCATTACGATCCCTTCACAAAACATTCTGGCGCGTCACGTGTATTTGATTTATCCACCCCTTTGTCAAGTCATGACGCCGTCACTATCAAGATGTGACGCCGTCAAGTGCAATTTCCAGCATGATTTTGAGACTTTGTCATTTTCTTCACTTTTTCGCTCTAAAAACGTCCAAAATGCTTCCTTTTGTAAAATTCCTCTCAAAAGTACCTAAAATGACAAAAGGAACAATTTAGGGTAATATTTAATCAAATAATATCGACTTTGGCCTTAAATGACCCCCCAAAAGCGGTACACTTTTCGCTTCATTAGCGGTCGCCTGATACGCCCTGGCCGCATCTTCACGTTTTGCTCGAAACTCTTGGTGCATAGCCTCCCCGAATTGAGCCGACGAAACAGACCCTCCAGTACTCGTGCCCACGGTGCTTGTCGTAGTCTCTGATTTTTGTTTCTTCGAAGCCCGCTTTTTTCCTATCGGACATAGTTCTGCATCATGTCCAAACAACGCCTCATTTGTTTGGCTTGGGACATCACTGGTTAAATCAATCGGATCCAGCGAGTCCCATTAGCACGCAAAACACCCCAAGCCGCCTCATCATTAAACGGGGCCGATTTGTGCTCTGTACGATACATTTCTTTCGCCCGTGCGAGGATATACATATCATTTTTCCCACTTTTTTGATCGCGTTGAGAACGTTTGAAACATGCGTTAAACTTTGCGCAATCACAATTCAATGTTCACCACTTCCCTTGTATCATATCTTTGCCGCGGTTCTGAAAATTGTGTTTACTAAACTCATTTTGAACCCGTTTGCAAAACGTATCTTTCGATTGGGAACGACCGACTTGTGAATCATCGCTAACGACCACATAACACTTTGCAAGTAAATTTTCATCCCCTACTTGCCAACGTGTAATGATGCCTTCTTCGTTTTCTTCATCATCGTGATCGACTAGTTCGGGGTCTTTGTTTTTTTTGGACTTTTGTTTACCACGAGATTTTAATTTTTTAGTGGAGAGGTAGGTGTTTCGGGAACTTCGTTTGTTTCCATTTGGGATTGTTGGGATTGTTGAGTGAATTGGATATTTTGGAAATCGGTATTTAGGGTGTTTTGTTGTTGGCTATCTTGCCAATACCTTAACGCTTGATGTTGTTGTAAAAGTTCTTGACTCGACATACCGAATTGGTTTGGGTTACCCCAATTCGGATTTGACGATGAAACCGCGTATGGGTTCCCCCACCCACCGAGAAGGTTCGTTAACGAGTCGTTTTCGTCGTTGTTGCCTTGTGATTTTTTTTTTTTTTTTTTTTTTTTTTTTTTTTTTTTTTTTTTTTTTTTTGCTATTAGAAATGTAGTAGAGAATAGAATGAGTAGTGAAAGTGTGGAAAAAAAAAGTGTGTTAATGGGTATATATATTGGTTGGAAAAAGGTTTTGAATTTTATTTATTTATTTTAATTTTTTTAGCCATATAGCTGTTTGTTAACGTTGGGGGGTCAAAATGTAAATTTTTTCTGAACCTAACGTCTAGTAGCGGTTAAAAGGGGGGCAAAATGAATTTTTTTTTATTCGAATTGCATCTTCAAGCGCGTTAAAAGCTGTTTAACACCTGACCGGCGTTACGAATGTACATGCTCTAATGAAAACATGACATGGCATTGTTAAAAAGCTTATGCATTAGGGTAGCTCTAAAATAATAAGTCAAAAAAACCCTTTAAAATTATTACCAATTATTTTTACATGTTCATGACAACAATATTATACAGTAGCATTCTGACCCGTGGGATGAACCGATTTTGTTTTGGATCAACTATTGAACTTTTGCTTATGTCTAAAACTCAACTTTTTTATTTGTTATTATAATTTGCAAATAACTTCGAGCCAAAATTTTGCACATTTTCCTTTCTATTCATTATTTAAGATGATATTTTTAATATGTTGTATTTTATTAGTTTAGCAAACTCTTTCAATTTATCTGTCCAAATCGGATGTACTAAAACTCACTTACCCATGCAATAGATGGGCTTTGTTTACCATTTGAAATTCAAACTAATTTTTATAGGATGTATGTTTACGAAGATTAAGCCATTGGCAATTTTGACAATTTCGAACCACTCGAGTATCCTTAGGTTTCATTAATTATAGTGTAATTTCAATGTTTCTATTCGTTACACTCAATGTATACATCTCAAGTAATGATCTCTTAATTCATTTCGCTTTGTCATTACTCATCCAAGACGGGTGATGCACAACTTTGAAATAAGTTGCTTAATTGTTACAGATATAGCTTGTCAATGATTATTTTGTATGGCGATTTATATAATTATTTGAGTTCCGTTAGTTGATTTTTTAATTATATCTATCATCATTAGGTGACTGATAAGGAAATATTTGTTATGCTTTTAGGGGGTCATTTAAGCCTTAAATCGTGTTTTTATGATCAAATATTACTTTAAATCGTTTCTTTTGTCATTTTAGGTATTGGGACATGAATTCTGAAAAACGAAGTATTTTGGAGCTTTTTGGACATTTTTATGATAAAGAATGAAGAGAACAAGAAAAGTCAAGAAAGTCAGGATTTAACATCTGGCGGCGTCACGCTTTGGAGCTGACGCCGTCACCTATGATGATACGCTTAGGATTTTTAGCGTGTTTTATCCCAGGTCCTTAAGGTATAAGTTGGCGCGAAGGCACATAGATATTTTGAAGACTTTGCATAATTATCATTTGATAAAAGTTTAAACGTTTATGTTGTACTATTTGTGTACTTAAAACTTGTTGGGACCTCTTTTGTAAACTCTGATATATCTTAACTACTTATAATGTAGATTTAGTCAAAGGGGAAAAGTGGAAAACTGAATTTTCAGTCAATCCCCATTTTGCCCTTCTAATTAATGCTCTTGAAAGTGAAATCTTGAAAGTCAAAGGTGAGAGAAAATGAATTGTGTAATTAATGCTTTTATTAAAACAACTCATAACTTAAAATTACAATAATTTATTCATATGGTACAACCAATTAAAAGCATCTATATTAAATTAAAAACAATCAATTAAAACACCCCTTACTAAAAAAGTACAATAAAATTTTCACAATATACAATTTAAACAAGCTACAACATAATATAAAATATAAAATAATTAAACACACTAATTAATGTTATTTTTAAAACACCCTAAAATGAAAAGTATATGTTATTATACACATTATATAAATTAATAAAACACACAAAACTTTATACAAGCTAACAAGTTGATGTTGCATATAGTTTTGAAAACTGGACCGGACCAACGGGTTCAACTGGGAAAAATATATAGTTTTGAAAACTGGACACGACGGGTTCAGTTATTAAAAGCATGACTCGGTTTAAATCGACCCGTTTTTTGACCGGAACGGTTCAACCGGGTTTCAAAATATTATGTTGACATGAGCTTAAGTATCAAAGTCAATAAGTCAACAAAGTCAATAAGTCAACACATTTAATAACTGAATTTCATATCAATTTGGGCAGGAAAATCAGTTACTAAATGTGTTGAGTTATTGACTTTGATACTTAAGCTCATGTCATATGTTTAATCCTTAAATCTTCAAACTTTTATTAGAGGTGGCAAAACGGGCGGGCACGGGCACAGGCACAAGCTAAAATGGCACGGGTTAAAACGGGCACGGGCTAAATGGACAAATTATAAATTGGGCCAAACGGGCACGGGCTAAAACGAGCAAATTATAATTCAACTATTAAAAACAATAGGAACATTCCTAAAAACCCCTTTAATTCATCTTGTAAAAAAAGATCAAGCAACTAAGTCTTAACTATATTTAATTATTTTTTCTTAGGAAAGAAAAAAAAAAGTCTGACTGCAAATTTGAGAAAATCTGCTGAGACAAATGAATAAAAATGCAACTAATTAAAAAAATGAGAGTAATTGCTTGAAAGTTGAATTGTGTGATTCGAAAGCTCATCTAATAATATATGTTTTTATCTTTTGCCTGTAAGAGCCCATCAAATAAATGCAAGGGGGCAAAAAACACCCCAAACTTTAAAAAAAGTGTCAAAAATCGCCCAAAAATTATAAATTGGGCAAGATTTGCCACCCCTAACTTTTATTATTTTTCATTTATAACCCATAAACTTTCTTTTATCACTAAACGATATGTCGTTATAAAATCCCGTTGCTATGCACGGGTATTCGTCTAGTTATATTAATTTGATGATAATTTATTTCAGAACGTCTCATTTAGAATCGTTTTCTATAACTTCTACCGTGTGCTATGAAAAAGTACCCTCAATTAGCTTTCGCTGCTATTCAAAACCGGAGGTGTTACAATATCTGGTCATGCAATGGATTCACTACCTAAAACATGATACTTTAATAGATGTACTATATCTCCAATATTTCTTAAGAAAGAAGTTTGTCGTCCAAGACTATATACATATTATGAAATCACCCAAAAGGATTACATTTTTACCAATATATTTGTATTAAAATTATATTTAAAAGAAAGAAAAGAAAAAAAAAAATAATAAAAAGACATACTTTAGGTCATGTTTGGGCATGCTTATTAATGTGTCTGATAACGTATTGCGTTATTACAAGTTCAAAACATACATAAGCTTTGTTTTAAGGACATCCTTGTGGCAATGGTCCCTTCTTTTTGTTGATGGCATTCAGTTTCGACCCTTTGAATCTTTGATAATGGTAGCCCAAATAACATATAGTTCATGTTTAAAAGAAAATTGTTTGACGTGTCTACCCGACTCATATCCTAAATTAGAAGTATGGGTTATCAAATACTGTTCAATGTTTGTCCTGTGTCTTAATCTCAAGTGATGACGATGACCAGTTCAGACATGTCAGCTGTGTTGGGCAAGGGCTTATATGAAGTTTATAGGGGTTTTGGTTTTTAAAATAAGTTGGCTAATAAAATAAGTCTTGTTTGTTATGAAACTTATTGAAGGGGCTAAAAACTTTAGCCCCATAAAGAGGCTAAAAACTTTAGCCTGGGGCTTTTAAAGATTTTTTTTTTTAGTAATTTTGCAATAATAAGCTCCAGCCCCAACAATTTGCCAAACATGTTTATAAAAATACAAATTTTAATTTCGGCTTATAATATAAAGTCTCAGCCCTAGCTTTAACCCCAGCCCATTTCGCCAAACATACCCTATAATCTTTTTATAAATGAAGCTGCAAATTTAAGCTTGGTTTTGTATTAGGCAGGTTTGTATTCACTGATGATAATCAGCGTGTATTACTTTTACTCAGTGTAAGTGTTAACTGAGTAATCAATATACAATAATGATCATCAGCATGAACTTACCATCAGTTCATTATAATCAATTAAGCTTAATAACTGAGAATACTACATCGACTCTACTCGAAACCAACTGATATACTTATTCGTCTCATGTCCGAACATTCTGATTACCTCATTTACAAATAATTTATCAAAATCAAATTGTCTAAGTGATCATTGATCAATGTCCATTTTCAATAAATGTTTTTACATGTTCTCGGATGCATATTAAGAATTTTTGTTTGAACTGAGTTATCGTATATTACAACTGTTTACAATTATATTTTTGATCTTTTCACGTTTTATTTTGATCGTAACACGAAACACTTACCACAATATCATATATCGTTAATTGCTTGTTGCTAAGAATTTCAGTTACTATCCACGATAGTCGCCTAGTAAATGTAAAAGGCTATTTATTTTTCACTTTTGTTTCTACTTATTAGAAAGTCCACAAAAACTTTTCTTTTAAATTAAAAAAACTCAGCTATATACTGTATGTTTCAGAACCACTTAAAAAAAAAAAAAAAAACTCTTAAATCACATATCAAATATGTAGGCAAAACAAAAGGTAGTATGTATGTAAGCAAATTAAATATTTATGTTGGAATAGTCTAAGCTTCATTAAACAAGCAATTCCAAAATTGAATAGGCCATTACTACCTGTCGCTTTACAACCCTACACACAAACCTTCTTTGTCTCCCTTCCCACCTTTAAAAACCTTATTTTTTCATCATTTTCTAGTCCCCTCGTGTGCACCTATCTCCTTCATTTCCTCATCTTTCACACACATTCTCTCTAGCTTTTAACATTTTCATGGCTGCAACTGGCTCACCTTGTGGTGCATGCAAGTTTCTTAGAAGAAAATGCACTTCTGATTGCATCTTTGCACCCTATTTCTGCTCTGAGCAAGGCCCAGCTAGGTTTGCTGCCATTCATAAAGTGTTTGGTGCAAGCAATGTTTCTAAATTGCTTCATCATGTACCGGTGGCTGACCGCTGTGAAGCAGTTGTCACCATTGCTTATGAAGCTCAAGCTAGGATCAATGATCCTGTTTATGGGTGTGTTGCACATATATTTGCCTTACAACAACAGGTATGTATATAAGTGACAAAGTTAGCCAGAGTAGGGTTAATTTTTTTAAAATAGTAGCAAGAAGCTAATGAGAAAACAAAGCGTTTGTACGTAATTGTCACTTTTGATCTACCTATTTTGTCGTCAATAACGTGTTTATAATTGTATGGCAGATTCACAAAAAGGTCGGTAGGTTTACACTTAATTACCATTTTTTATAGTGTAAAAGAAAACACGACATTGGGTAAAGTAAGGGTGAAAGTTAACGAAATTTATTATTTTCTTGTGTTCACATGGGCTAATCTCTAGAGTGTATACTTATTAACAACACCTATAGTGTCTAACAAGCTAGCTAGCTATTCTTTATTTTAGAAAAGATCGAAAAGAAGCTAGCTAATCTACTTGACAGAAATGTTTAAAGTCTTGGTATGAGGTCATTTTCGCTCATAAATTAATTATACTCCTAGCAAATAATCAATTTTCTCTCATTGTTAATATTATAATAAACTCTCAAATTATTTCATTCATATATGAACCATGATCATATACTTTCTTAACTTTTTGACCACTAAAATAAATTACAGGTTGCATGTTTACAAGCACAATTGATGCAAGTCAAGACTCAACTAGCAGCACAAGGGTACACGGATTCAAGAAATCTTGAAAATCAATGGTCTACAAACATGGCTCATCAGAACTACATGAATGCTGCGAATTTCATGAATTTCAACACATCACCTCAAAGTTCATTGGAGTCCGTCGATCATAGCAATGAAGGAATGGCGATTCACGAGATTCAAAGCCGAAATGATCATGATCATGGATTCTACAGGAAGACACTTTCTGAAAGTGACTTGGGCGAGCTTCAAGAACTTGCTGTGAGAATGATGAGGAACTAATCTAGATTAGATATATGTTAATCTTATCTTTTGATCAAGACAAAATTACACGGATGGTCCTTGTGGTTTACACGGATTGCAAGTTTAGTCCCTAATTCAAAATAAGTACACCAGACATCCCTATTTTTGGAAACCTATCACACATTTAGTCCCTATCTTGGATGGCCGTTAGTTTATCCGTTAAGTTATTTGCACCGTTAGTCCTTCGTTAATATTTTTTGCACCGTTAGTCCTCATTTATTTGCACCGTTAGTCCTTCGTTAAAATTAAAAAAAAAATTGAATAAATTTTTTTTTCGAATAAAAATTTTAAAAAAATATATTTTTTAGAAAAAATATTTTAAAAAAAATATTTTTTTCGAATAAAAATTTTTAAAATTAAAAAATTCTAAAATTTAAAAAAAAATTTGAATAAAAAAATTTTTCGAATAAAAAATTTTAAAAAAAATATTTTTTTAGAAAATTTTTTTGAATAAAAAATTTTTTCGAATAAAATTTTTTTTCACTTGGTACTACGTTGACTCTGGCACTAGGTTTACCTAACGAAAATTTTATGATTCGTCTTACGAGTCCGACTATATGTTATTTATTTACGAGATGTTTTCGGAAGATATTAAAAGTTGAAATGAGTTCGGGTTCGGGCCACATGTTTTTACATTTACCCACGTTACCCGCTCCACACCGTAATAATATTATTATTATTATTATTATTATTATTATTATTAATAACAAAAAAAAAGAGGAAAAAGAGTAACTACAAAGGGTTGTGTTTGGTTCGGTTCACAGCAACACCACACACAAACCCTCACCATTTTCACCTCTCTCTCTCTCCTCCCCCTCATCTCCTCCTTCTTTCTTAACCTAGCCGCCGCCCTTTGGCCGGCCACCACCGTCACACCGCCGATCTCACACTAAAAACAACACCACCATCTTAATCCTCTCGTCCCGATCTATCTTTTGGTACTAACCACGCGCCCTAACTCCTACGTTAACACCTATTTCGAATTATATCATCACGAGTTCATCATCACTTTTTAATATTTCTTGAGTATCTCTTCGATTTGGCTTTGGTTTTGGAAGGTAGGTCGAGTTTTGACTCGAGTTGTGGGTTCGAATCGTGACTAAGGGTCACGGATTCCATTATTTTTCGGATTGTTATGATTCTTGTTACAAGAATCAAATGGGTTTTCAATAAAAATAGTTTAAAAAGAGGTTTGGTATCCGGGTTTTTGGTTTGGTCGTTTGGGTCGAGACACGACCGAGAGCCCATTCTCTCGGCTTGTGTTCTTGATTAATGTAACCTTGGCCTTGATGATTTTTTTGGCCCTCATATGTGATTTGTGGATGTTTGGATTGGTATGTCGATTTATGGTATACATGTGATTTGTGGATGTTTGTAAAAAATATTTTTTTTTTTAATTTTTATTCGAAAAAAAATTTTATTCAATTTTTTTTTTTAAATTTTAACGAAGGACTAACGGTGCAAATAAATGAGGACTAACGGTGCAAAAAATATTAACGAAGGACTAACGGTGCAAATAACTTAACGGATAAACTAACGGCCATCCAAGATAGGGACTAAATGTGTGACAGGTTTCAAAAAATAGGGATGTCTGGTGTACTTATTTTGAGTTAGGGACTAAACTTGCAATCCGTGTAAACCACAAGGACCATCCGTGTAATTTTGTCTTTGATCAAATATATATCATATAATGTTTTGGTATCAATGTATATGTATATAGAGTTTAGAGAAGAACTAGTTATGACTACAACCCTAATGAGTATAATGCATGGATGTAAAACCCTTAATTTGAAAACTTGGTGCCATTTTACTTGAGGCTTTTGGATATGATCGAGTTCGAAATTATCTGAATAATAAGTAGTAGTTTAGCTAGGTTATATATTGAGATATGGCTTGATTGAAATCGAGTTCTTAAAGCGTTACTTGTTAACGAATCCAAATACAAACTGACATTACCTTGTTAGAGGTGGTAAATTGTAGGTAGAGTAACGGAATAACAACGGATTCGATCCAATTTTTTTATTTTATTTATTTATTTATTTTATTTCTTTATAGTTAGACTAGAAACTATATATATCTAAATGAAACTAAATAATCCGAGTGTCTGGGATAAAAGTATAAAACTGTTTATTCTGAATTGAACCATTTTGTTGAACAACAAATTTTTTTAAATATTTAAAGCTAGCAAACGCGATTGGGACCAACAAAAGAAATAGAGAAACGTCACCTACTGATCTACTAGTTGTGAGCTCGGTTAGTAGTTTCACGAAAGAAATAAAGAAACGTCACATACTGATCTAGTATTGTACGTATACATTAAATTAAAATGCACAGAATTTATTAAATGCTACAGAGTACTGGACACCTAAAGGTAGCGTGTATGTGAGCTCGGTTAGTAGTTTCACAGACATCACTAGTAATACCTAACACTAAGTGTTCACTCCATTTACGAGTAACGATGTATTTTTCTGGCTTGATAAACATGTATGGGTTACTCCCTGTTTAGATTATTTGGTAATGACAAATCCGTGACCCTGTTCGACTTTTTCCCTTGATAACCAAAATATGTACCTTGCTTGATCTTATACATAATCTGATAATCCAACCTTGCGAAAAGAAGATGTTGATAGATGAGTTAAATCAAGAGAGAAGAAAATGAATCCAAATTATTTCAGTTCTCTATCATTTTCATTTTCTCTTGGGTCATACCTTTTTTTGTTAAAGTAAGGTAAACATCAAAAGAATGCCATTTTTAATTGTCTCGTAATTAATATCAGGAAACATATATTTTAGTTATCCGAGGGATTTAAATGTTTTTATCGATTGAACATAGAATTGAGAGAAGAAAAAAGCCGGTTGACTTTTTGACGGGGAAACCCTTGAATTTTGGGTCGTCTCGAAATTTAATCATCCATATATTGGGATCCCACGTAGCACTAAATAAGACATGTTGACATATTTTAACGTTAAAATATATGCTCTATTCATTTCAAAATTATTGTGATAAGAGAAATTATAAAGTTTAATAAAAATAAGACTACTATAAATCTCAATCACTCAAAGAATATATTCTCTAACATATTCTTTAGTTTTTATTTAAAAGTTGTGCAATTATTATGAGACATCTAAAAAAAAATATGGATGATAATTTTAAAACGGGATAGTAATTAATATGTTTAATTGTTAACTTAATGCTGAGTATATATTTAATTTTGGTTCTAACAAAATTAACAATTAATGTGAAATACAAGAACCAGTAATCGGAAGTCAGAAGAGCATATTGTTACTTTTATTCTATGATAACATGTTCATTAGATTTGATATAAAATATTTAATTTATATATTTTGAGAAAATAAGAAAAATAAAACCAAAAATATAAGATGCAAATACAAACAGTCAATGTGAATATTTCATATTGTCATTGAAAAATAACATACGGCCAACCTTTTATGTTGAAAGAGTTTCATGTCAAGTTTTAAAAAAAAAAAAAAAAAAAAAAAAAAAAAAAGAGTGAAAGATGATCCGCATTCTATAATAAGAAGAATAATTAAAATGAGAAAGTAAGAAGTCATTCTAGTCACACATTTTAATTTATAAAGGAAAATTTGAATGAAGATGCATGCATTTTTGTAGGTGCATCTAGAATGTGTAGTTATGAGAAGGATAAGAAGAAACAACAACCACACATTTTAGATGCACCTATTAAAATAGATGCATCTCTCCTTAAAAATCTCTCCCTTTTTTGAAATGTGTGGTTAGAAATTCTTCATATTCTTCTCATTTTAGTTTTTGTTCTTACTGGATCCCTTCCCTATATATATATATATATATATATATATATATATATATATATATATATATATATATATATATATATATATAGAATTGAGATCAAATGAGAACTTTTTTAAAGTTGTAAAAATAAGAACAAACTAAAATCTCACAAATGATACTCAACTTAAAAAAAAAATAAAAACATAATTAGTTACAACTGAAATTGTTAAAGATTTGATGGGTTTTCTTCTAAAAATTGACGTAAACTAAGTGATACACTTTTATTCAACGTGTAATGTGTATCAAGGTTTAGTATTGTGTATCAAGTTTTTAGTGGTTGTTGTTTATTAGTTGAATCAATTAATGTATAAGAAATTAGTTTTTTGAGATTTTAATGTATATGTATCAGAAATTTAATTGTGTATCAGTAATCCGTTTCTCATGTATGAAATGGTTATTAGTCGATTTAATGTTAACTTATATTAATATATAATATTTAAATTGTACAACTTTAATATGTTATGGTACTATATTTTTAACAATATTATCTTTCATTAATAATATAGTATAAGAGATATGCATAATGAAGGTTACAACTTCCTAACTTAATTGTTCGAATGTTCAGATGTAGTGATACTTGGTTCATTGTTTAAAGATTAAATTATCGATATATTCTTCACTTTTAGTCTTTAAATTATTTGTGCTTTTGGTTAACATGTGTTAGGGTTTCAGTTCAAGCTTTCGTTCTACGTCAGTTAGCATCAGAGCCTATTAGTATCATGATGATTAAGGATGCAGAGATTCCAAAACTCTTTACTACTAGTGGGGTATGGTTGACTAAAGACATGGATCGTGCGATTGTCGATCTTAGGTAACGGTAATCACCCAAATCGTGAGGGTAACAATCATGGGAACCATAGACTTCGTCTAAACAATGAGGGATTCTTTGATAATCATGTACATTACCAATCTCCCAAACAAGTTTAGAGGCAAGATGATTTCGGGTCTTTAGATGAGGAATGAGATGGAGACTATGGGGTTTTGTTGGAGGTCCAAAAGGAGGAAATCGTGAAACTAAGGTTGTTACCAGGAGGATTGATAATCGACATGGTTATGGTGAGCGACAAGGATATCGTGTTATGGGCGAGATTCCCAATTTTGTTGGAAATCTTGATATTGAGGTGGTGTTAGATTGGTTGTATAAAGTTGACAAGTTCTTTAACATCATGGATGTTATTGAAGAAGCGCAAGTAAATATTGTGGCTTATAAATTGTGTGGAGGGGCTGGAGCTTGGGGCCAACATGAACAAGACAACCATAGGAGACAAGGAAAGTAAGAGTTTGGTGACCTTGGTTTCTTCACTATAGGAGTTTCAAGCTAAAAGAAAGGGAACGCGAATTTCGTATGAATTTGCTATTAAAGGAGTCGAAGATGGAATGGAGAATGTAGTTCCAGAAGTTGTTAAACCCATGCTTGAAGGGTTTATCAAAGTTGTGGCGGATGATACTTCAAGTTATTTACCACCTTTGAGGAATATTCAACAAACAAATTGATTTAGTTCCTTGAGCAAGTTTACCTAATATTTGTCACTATCGGATGAGTCCTAAGGAGTCGGATATCTTGCGCGAAAAGGTTGAGGAATTATGGAAGAGGGTCCACATTCAAGAAAGCGTTAACCCTTGTGTGGTACCGACACTTCTTGAGAAGATTATGTGCAAACCACACAACAAGCTTTCACACTTGCTTTTATAGAACTGCCAAATGGTTACACCGGTGCACGCTAAACAGAACATTCAAGAGGAAATAAGAAACGAGATTACGAAATGAAATGGAGTAAATGAGGAAAAGAAAAATACGACGATATTTTTGTTTACGAGATAATCGGTAATTACCCGAAGCAATTTTTATCCGGGATAAGTACTTGAGGGTAATAAATTGATAAAAGATAAAACAACAAAACCCTTAGGGCTGTTGGTCGATCGACCAAATCCCACAAGGTGGTAAGTTTGACTCCTTGTCAAACTTGATACTTGTCCTACAAGTATTCTAGAATGTTTCTAAGAGGCTATAAATACATAGGCTTTCCTAGGCATTCTCATAACACACAACTAATCACTGAAATCCCCTCCTCTCCTCTACTCTCTATATTCGATCGACCAAAGGGATAAATCCCTTTGGACCGATTTCCATAGTCGACTAAGAGTCGAATATACCAATCGATTTCTAGTTGATTGGTTTACCCAAGTTCGTATCTCACCTAACTTGCGTAGGTTCGAGCCCAAATTCTACCTGTGTAGTATTGGTGGATACTTGATGCAACTCGAAGAGTGGTTTCCTTCCCAAAAGCCCTAATCTGGTCGATTAGGAAAGAACAGATCCACTTATCAGACTAATTTAGAAGCTTACACAACTGCAGAAAACAAGTATTCTATAAACACCCTTTATACATGTTTAGAGTTAGGTTATATCACTAATTAGAAAAGATCTTGCTAGTTCGTTTTTGTCTAGCTGCATGGCCAAATATGTGTTTACTTCCGCTACTGCATTGTTTTGTTGGCCATGTGGCAACCAACTGAACCCTACACTTCTTACACCAAAGAAGGTTGGAAGTTAGAGGATGTGCGTGGATAGTCGATCGATTAACAATCTCACACTAAGGTATTGTTTTCCTATTCCACATCTTGATGATTTGTTATATCAACTTTCATGTGCTAGATTGTATTCTACGATTGATTTGAGGAGTTTTTATCACCAAATTTGGATGAAACCAAGTGGTAACTAGAAGACCGCTTTCAAGATGAATGATGGGTTGTATGAGTGGCTTGTTATGGCATTTGGGTTATCTAATACACCTAGCACTTTATGCGATTAATTACTCAAGTACTTAGGCCGTTTATGGGTAAGCTTATTGCGGTTTATTTTGATGATATATTGGTCTATAGCTGAACGAAGAAGGAGTACTTAGATCATCTATGATCCATTTTGAAAGGTTTAGAGGAAAACGACTAGTTTGCTAACTTAAAGAAGTGTACTTTTCTTACTAGTAAACTTTTATTTCTTGGTTATATTGTGAATTCGGAAGATATTCATGTTGATGAAGACAAGGTTAAGGCAATCAGGGATTGGCATTCACCAAATACTTTAACCGAGGTTCATAGTTTCATGGATTGGCTTCTTTTTATAGAAGATTTGATCAAGATTTTAGTAGCATTGTGGCACCCAATACTAATTTCTTGAATAAAGGTCCATTCAAGTGGACTAAGGAGGGAAAAAAAGCTTCAAGGTGATCAAAGAAAGATAGACAACCGCACCGGTACATTCTTTTCCTTATTTTGATAAAGTTTTTAAATTAGAATTTGATGCTTGTGGAACTGGAATTCGGGCTATTTTTTCATAAGAAGGTAGGCATGTGGCGTTTCTTAGCGAGAAGTTGAATGAAGCTCGAAAAAAATGGTCGACTTATGAGTAAGAATTGTATGAGGTTGTTCAAGCTATGAAGAAGGGGAGCATTATTTGATTCAACAGGAGTTTTAGGTCAGTTAGGATCAGTAAGCTCTTAAACACTTTCAAACTCAAAGGCATTTAAACAAAATACATGCACGGTGGGTGAGTTTCTTGGAAAAGTTTAATTATGTGATTAAACATAAATCAGTTGCAAGTAACAAAGTATCGGATGCTTTGAGTAGGAAACTACTCTTTTAGTTACTATTAGTAATGATGTTGTAGATTTTGAGTCGGTTAGAGGTTTATATGCAACTGATGAAGATTTATGTGGTACTTGGGAGGATATTGAAACCAAGAAACATCAAGGTGATTTTCTTCTTTCTGATGGTTACTTGTTTAAAGGAAATCGTTTATGTATTCCTAAGACTTCCTTTAGAATTCAATTTATTAAAAAGGTGCATACGGGAGGATATGCTCATTTGGGGCATGACAAGACTATTGCTTCCATGATTTTCTTAAAGAGGGCTGTTGGGCCATTTGTGCTAAAATGCATTGTATGTCAAGAAGGGAAGGGTAAAGAACAAAATACGGGACTTTATATACCACTACCCGTACCCGAGAGTTATTGGGATAAAATTCTATGGATTTTGTGCTTGGGATTCCTCATACTCAACGAGGAGTTGAGTATATGTTTGTTGTTGTTGACAGGTTTTCCAAGATAGCACATTTTATTCCTTGTAAGAAGACTTTGGATGCAACTCATATTGCAAGGTTATTCTTTCAAGAAGTGGTTCATTTGCATGGAGTTCCTTAAGTCAATTACTTCAGATTGTGATAGTGAGTACCTTGCACCCTTTTGGTTGACAGTTTAGAGGCGTTTAGGAACATCTTTAACTTTAGTAGTACCATTGATTCTCAAAAGGATGGTCTAACGAAAGTGGTTAATTGCACCTTAGGAAAGATGATATGTTGGTTTTGTGGAGAAAAACATATGTTATGAGAGGTGTTTTAGCTAAATCGATGTTTACTTATACTAGTGTGATTCATAGTTCAACGGGATTTCACTGTTTGAAATTATTTACAAGACTCTACTGAGTCAAGTGGCGGATTTGGTTGATTTACCATGCGAGAAGAATGTTCAAGCAAACAAGATGGTAGAAGAGGTTCAAGCTACACATGAAGTTGCCCATGCTATATTTTTTTAGTCTAATGCTAAGCAAAAAGCTTTTTTGGATAATAGCATTAGTTCAAGTTGTTCAAAGAAGTTGACAAGGTAATAGTGTTTCTTTGAAAAGAGCATTTTTCGGTAGTGATGACATCAAATGTATGCTATATTTACATATAATTTATCCCACGATTATTGCTCATTTTTTATATGTTTATATCTGAATTAATGCTTAATTCATTACTTTTGTCAATTTTAGTATTTATGGAGCAATTTCGGAAAAGACACGAAAACAACGGGATTTGGAGCATTTATGAAGAATCTGTATACAAATTGTGAAGAGCAAACAGTGTATCCACTTCTGGAGATACATCGTATCAATATCTGGAAGACTTCTCTAAGTATTGGTGAATTAGAAGACATACAACGTATTAAACTCTAGCAATACGCTGTATCTAAAGCTCTACAGTTAAAGCCCAAGTCAACCGTTGAAGGCATACAACATATGAAACTCTGGCCATAGGCCACATTGAAGATCATATCCTCAAGTTTAAGCTATCAAGATTATTGAAGAATATGGCGTATTACACTTCATCAATACGTCGTATGCTAGGAATATTCTTTCTTATTCTGTACTCCAGAAATCTCGGATATGCTGTATCACTACTCGATATGCCGTATCAGTGCCCTAGACAGAACACTATAAATAGAATCCTAGTATACGGGTTTTACACACATAGTACACCACCATAACTGAGTTCAAAGGTTCCATAACCTAAGTTTTCAATTCCTAACACAAGTAGATCAAGAGAGAATGTTCCGTATCATCACACTAGTCTAATCATTCAGTTTGCATATCGATTTCATCATGATTTCCATTTATTTATCATTTATTATTTCTTCTTGTATTGCTACTGAAATTATGGGCTAACACCTTTAGGTGATAGCCATGTTAGGACTATTACATTTATGTTTGTTCATTTATGAAGATTTGATGTATTGCTTTAGATGATTTATGTGTTTATCGTTCAAATAGTATACTCATTTATTTATTTAAGTGTTTGATATCTATTTGCTAGATCATCATAGTGTAGCTCTTTATATATGTAGTTGGTCTGAATCACTATAGATGTGGGTATGCGAGAGTGATAAACTAATACCACGTTTATCCTTCGTTAGGACTCGAGGAGTAGGAAACCGGGGTTAGATAGAAAATTCTAAAACACTTAAGTTAGTATAGTGCTCTTCAATAAAGTGATTGCGTAAGTAGAGTATGTATCACCAGGACCAATGGGGTATCGTAGATAAATCACAAGGATCAATTTATACCACTTAATGTATGTTTGTAACTGAAGAAACCGATAATTTGCTTCATGGATATAGGTTGCATGCATAGAACTAGGTAACTGAGAAATCTGGCCTAGTTTACATTAGATAGGAATGCTTGTGTGTATGTTTCTGGTATCAAACGGATAACTAGATAATGTAGTAGAAGTAACATGGTTAACACTCCTTTCCCCTATTGATCACAACGTTAACATAATTTAGTTAATTAGTTTAATTTACTTTTCTTATTTAGTAGTTTAAATAATCTCAACTCAAAACCTCCTTTAAATCTATAAAATTCACTACGTTAGTCTAAACAATACTGCTCCAGCGAACGACTCGTACTTACCCCACAAGCTACATTGCTCGTTAGTGTTGTTATTAGGTTAGTTCAGCAAAATATGAACTTAAAACTTGGTAAAATTAATATACCTATTCACACACATCAGGTAGGTACTTAAAGCAAGCTTCAACAAAAGAAGTATGGTCCATACAAGATTCTTCGAAAGATCAATGATAATGCTTATGCGATAGACTTTCTAAATACTATGAGTATTTCGAACACTTTTAATATTTTCGATATTTATGAATTTCACACCGAGAATGAAATTAAAGATGTGAATTCGAGGACGAGTTCTTCTAAAGTGAGGGAGAATGATGAGGACACTAGTACAGATTTGGCCTTTCGTCACACATGGTGGATTTTGAACTGTCACACTGTAACATATTTACGTGACAAAATGTACGAGAATAAAATAAATAGCCACACTTGATCCGACTTGTGTGACCATTTCGGAAAATATATGTCATACATTTGTGTATTTATGTGACTAGAGGGTAACTGGTAAATATTTTTTGATTATTTAGTCACTTTTAATTCGGGACGTGTGACAGATACAAATCAGCTTGAAACATTAGTCACACTATATATATATATATATATATATATATATATATATATACACATACATATGTGACAAATATATGTTACACAATTGAACAGTGTGACCAAAATAGATATAAGATCACATGAAGTAATTGTGTATGTGGCTAAATTATATAGTCAAGTTTGTCACACATTATTTAAACATGACTGATATTCTTTGCTGAATATTTAGCCACATAGCGTTTGAAATGTGTGACAACTGAAAAGTAAGTTTGAAGCGTTAGTCATGATATGCATTTAATAGTGACAAATATATATATCACACACTTGAAGGGTGTGACCAAATATCATATATGGTCACACTAAACTATAGAAACATGATTAAGTGTAACGAAAATTCGATACATATGGTCACGTAAGTTAATATGTATGTCTAAAGTATAGTGTGTGTTTGCTTGCCAAATCCTAATGTATATAGTCACACTTAATTGAAGCACGATCATGTGACTATAGGCTTTAAAAATAAAAAATAAAAAAAATAGTCACATTGTAACTATAGGCTTTACAATAGTCACGCCATATCAGAAATGTGTATCTAAATGATGTTTATGGCCACATTATAAGGGTATTATATGTGATCAATACATTCAAAATAGTCACATTATGAAATATTCATGTAACTATTATTTATAGCAAAATGTGAAGTCAATTATCATTAACATTGATATATATTAGTTACATTGAGTTTTTGGCTCTTTCATACATTTTGAAGATCTCATCATCTGAGTATCGCTTTAATTGAACAAGCTTCTAACCCTTCATATTGTTTAGATAGTGCTCATAGTACTTGCTCTTTTGCTTAACTGTTGGACGACTGAGCACTTTTCTCTTCTTTGATTGAGATAAAATTTCTTCCTTTCATCTTCATAATTCCTCTTCCATTCATCTTTTTGTTCTTGAGTGTACTCTTGCACTTCTTCTTTTATATGTTTCATCAGTGCAATATCAGCATCACCTTTAATCCTTTCTTCATCCCAAGAATCCAATAGTGCTTTTGTTTTGGCCTCATCTTTAGCGTGTTTCCTTCTTTGTTCAAGTACCATCTGATTGTCCTCTGCAAACTCAGCAGCTAATTTTCTTGCAGCAGCTTCATCTACTTCAAATTGCTTGTGTTTGGGCCAGTACTCTAAAGGAATATCCTTTAAAGGATCGTGTTTAGGCTCTTCAACCATAATACCTTCGCCTTTCCCTTATAACTTGGCTCTTGTACACTCTTCTTGATTGGTTGAGTTGGTTCTCTAATCACCATACCTTTGACAGGTACTCTTGGTTGTTGTGGTGGTGGTTGTGATTGTTGTGTTGGTAGTGGTGATTGTGGCACTGCTTGTTTAAATTGTGCCTTCAATAGAATCATTGTTTCGGCCAAAGAGTCATCATCATCACTAGCAACAGGAGCATTTTCCTCAGCAGTAGTATCCTCCTTGGCCATTTCTGCACTTGCACCAGTAGTAGAATCTCCCATGCCTTTGATTGCTGCTTCCATAACAACCTCATTACCTTGATTATCAGCAACCACATACTCATCATCTATCTCACTAGAATCCACATACATATCCACACCAATGTCATCACCAGCAGCAGCACTATCAACATTTTCCATAGCTTCCCCTGAATCCTTGGTTTCATTCCTCCCCTGTTTGGGATCATCCTCTCCCAAACTTATGCTTTCAGATGAACTAATCCTTTCTATTGTGCCCAATTTATTCAATCTTTTGAATGACCTGGTTCTTGACCCCTTCTGACCTCCCAATTACTTAACCCTCAGCTTCAAACCTTTAATTACATCCCCCTGAGCATCTGCGATTTTTTGTAGGCTAAGAACCTGTTCTTTAAGTTTGGTACATTTAACCATCAATTCTTTAACAAGTTCCATACTATCCTCACCACTTCTATCCTCATCACTTGCATTGTCCCCCTTGGTTTCTTGGCACCTGTGGTTTCCTTCACCTGAATCTGTTCCAATGGAATTTGATCCATTATAAGTTCCTGAACCTTCACCCTTCTTATGTTGATCTAGTTCCAACATTGCTTGAAACAATGGTTTAACTATGACAGGAAAGTCCTTACCCTTTCTCTTCATGTTAGAAAAAACCTTTTTAATATGAGAGTGAACATGATAAACCTTGTCGTGAACTTTCTTATTTGTAAACTGTTTGTCCATAAGAAGTTGCAAAAATCTTGGATATAAGTAATGTTGGTTTCAAGACTTATCCAAGGCTTTAACCACATGATCAAAAATTGAATTTTTCTTCATTTTTAGCCAAGCATATAAGGGCAGAAGCCATGTTACTACTAAACTCATTCCAACCAGTAGTCTTTGGACTAAGACACTGTAACAAAGTGTTAATTAAGAATTTCCACTATGGGGGAAAGCGACCTTTATTAAATTTCAAAGAATCATTTTTTCTTACATACCCCGTCTCTTGAAGGTTTTCAAAAATTATGGAGTCTGGAAGATTCTAAATTCCATTAACATCTCCTAGATGAAGAACTTCTCTAACATATGCTTCTGTAACAATAATCTTCTGCCCATCCACACGGGCATGAATCTGTACTTCCTCATCAATAGTTTTGACCTTTGCAATAGCCTAAAACTGTTTGATGCTGGAAACATATACAGTAGGGTTAACTGTTAATGCATACCTAATATAAGTAGCATTGAGAAAATCAACAACTTCAGTGAACTCTTCATTCTCCTTGGTGGGATTTTGAAAGAATGCAATCATGTTATGCTGGTTGGCAAAAGACAGAGTCGACATTGTGAAATTTGAAAATTTGTGTAGGGTTTTGTTGGGAATTGCAATTAATTGATAAAATCAAGCAATGGTTTTATGTTTGAGAGAGTTTTATCGAATAAAAACATTTGTGTGAAACTATGAATGATTGAAGTGTACAAACCCTTAAGTGTTCGTATTTCTAAAACAGTACCCTGAACTCTCAAAAATAGCAGAACAAGCCTTAGTCGGACTAAGTTAGGCTTAGCAGCACTAAATTATGCCTAGCAATACTAAGTCAGTTTCCACTCGAAACATCATATTTTTCAGGACTCGAGCACTTTTCTCAGCTTATCCTTCAAAATATTAGTCCCAAAAACACAAAACCACAAACATAACCCGAATCACAATAATCACATCATCAATTACACTTAGCAATACTATTTATAATTAGCAACATTAACACATCATTTCTGCATTTTAACAATTTGACATATTGGTAGCAGCTTAAATATGATATTGTGTTTTGGGAATTTGTGTTTAGGTTATGGATTTCTGCAAATTATGGTAGATTCATACTATTTAGACCTCCAACTTTATGAAACAAGGTCTCATAAAAAAATACCGCTTTTATCCAAGAAACCAAACACACCTTTGACAGTTTGACATCACAAGCAACCATAAAAAATTAATTAAACATCAAAATTTTCATTGATATGTTTAAAAAGCTATAACCATTCAGTAAAGCTGCAAACATAAATATAATTATCCTACCTAAATACTAAAGATACTAAAAACATAAAAACATCATCATTAAAAACTACTTCACTCCATTTCACACCAACTTGTTAAAACTAGAGCTCTACTCCCTGCTTTTCATCCTTTTCCTTTCCAGGAGATATTGAAACTTAATTTCAAGATCACTAATCCTGTTTTCCATATTTAACGGGTCTGAAAATGCAAACCCATCTTGTTGACCTCCTGGTTTTGATGCATCACCACATTTTGATGCTCCACCACATTTTGATGCTCCATCACATTTTGCTGCTGATCCTCTTCATTTTGCTGCTCCACCACATTTTGTTGCGCAACCTGTTGATCATCCTCATCTTCTTCCTCCACCTCCACATCATTCAGTTGCCAGCGCTCATCCCAGTAAAAGTCTTGTCTATGCAACCATTTCAAAATTATTGTCCTCATCCATGTATCTACCTGCCTATACGACCCATATTCGTAAACGGGATCATACCCGAAATGATTAAACACTGCGTCCCATAGCAAACTGTTGTTTAATACCCACTCGTACTCTTCTGCATCATTTTGAAAGTTACCATTTGATGCCATTGTTGAAGTTTTCTTTGAAAGGGATATATGTTTTTGTGTGTGTTCTTTGGTATACAATAGAGAGGTATAATTAAATAGGCTGGAGAGGTAGATGATATAGGTGATGTTGAATATATAATCATAAAAGAAACATATAAACGCAGCGGAAAAACATCACCAACAACGGATCCATATAGCCATATGATCAATCAAATAATATACAACAATAAGGTTATACCTTTGTAGCGTGATCGATAGACCGTCACCAACGTAGACGAATCACGAATGAAACCCAAGTGATCAAATGAGATCACTTCTATGCTCGATCCACTCTACACATCATCGATCACCACCCGATGCTAGTCTTGACCTCGTAACAATTGATCTAGCCTTGAACTACACTAGAATAAGGTTAGATGGATCAAAAACACCAAAACCCTCATAGGGGGTGTTTTAATTTTGTGGTTCTTGGATAGAGGAAGGGGAGAAAAAATTGGTAATTAGTTTTCTCATTTAAGTTTATTTAATCACCAAATCAAGAGGAGGTTATAAGATCATATGTTACACTTAACCCCTTGAGCTATTTCCCTTGTTCCTTTCTCACCTAGGCTTGCCATGGGGGCCCTAAATGGGCTTTCCCATTTGTTGGTCTAATCCAATAAACTAAGTACTAGCTTAGTTATTAGTAGCCCGTTATTGATCCCGAGTTACGTAGTCGTATATATAGTGTAAATACGATAAATACAATATATATAATGGTGTCTCTGTGTATAAGTGTGTGACCCCATAGGCTCACATATGTCTAGCCATATAATTATTTATTATGACACGAGCATACTCCAACAGCTCCCACTTGCGACGTCATAATAATCAAGTAATTATACAAGCAAAGGTTAGTGTCTAGCAACACGCCAATGCTCCTAGAAATATATCAGGGAAGTTTCTAAAACGTCTCATTTAAGTGGTTTATATGTCACCCTTCCTTTTGTTACAGATACTATCTTGAACACTAGACATGGATCAAAGTCATTCCAATTGTTCAACAATTATGTTTCTCGATCTAGATATTGAACAAGATTACCAAGTGAATTAAGATTCATCTTAATCTCATTTGGGTACGGCCATACAAACATCCGTTCAATTCATTGAGGGGCCCAATAGTATCTAACTCCATGTCATGTGGAGGAACAAATCCTATTTTGATTGCACGTGTCATTCATGTGTTTCAAATCAGTCCTGAAAATGGTTTTTATAACTACCTTATTCAGGACAGCGTTTAACCATATCAAAGAATGAAATTCCGCACATGCAAGACCTACTTGCATCTCAAGTCTGAGGATAAGAGACATAACCATTTGTGAGATTCACTATTGACGCCGATCCATGCAGTGAATGCTCATAGGTTGGGTCAGTCCAATGTTCATCACAATGAACAACATATGAGTTTGGCAAATAAATCACCAGCATGCTCACATTTGCCTTAATTCGATGATACTCCCGTATCGTCAACTGGCAATGGACAATTTTAGAATAAATAAATTATTCATAGATTAAACATGCAAATATAGAACACAGTAGTATAAATAAAGACGATTTTACCAGGTATATCAATTCATTATATAATACGACTGCTTACAGTTCCATTATCCAAATACTAAAAACAGATATGCACAAGACTACCTATAGATAGGAATCCGATGTTTCCACCATGATCAATTTTGTTGTACAAGACAACTAGTAGTCATCTGAGTAAACTTTGAGAATACTTATTTCAAAATTCAAAAATGTTTTGAATGATGATTGTCCTTTTGTATGTATGCAATCAATTACAATACGAGTATTGCAACAATACATTCCATAGTGTGTTTGAAGCTAGCAAAACATTTACTTCAGACAGTCATAATAACAGTTTCCCAAACTGTAAAGTATTCTTATTCTTTTATTGTATAATGCATTAATGCTCTCAATCGAGCACATCTAGTTAGAAGTGTCATCATTCATGATGTCATCTTACTACGACTAGGGTTGAGCATCATCTCAGTTATATAAGCATCAATTAATGAAAATATAACAGAGCTCCTCAAATATCCGTAAACGTTTGAACAAATCTTTGGTCCTTTGCAGGTCCATTAGGTTGTTCGTTTAACAATTATCTAATGACCTTCACTTAGATATTTGTCGTTATCAACTCATCTTGAATTCATGCAAATGATATAAATAATCCAATACATAATACGACTTACATAATGAATCCTTTAGTTAAACTTAAGGTTTCCATTCATGCATTCAATCTCATCATGTAAGATTGATCATTGAGACTCCCCTCAATGACATGTCATATTGTGTTTAGATTATTAACCGCTTATGTTTATTCTAATAAACACATGCAACAAGGTTGTATGTTTTGTTTCCTAAATTCCTTAAGTGAAACTTCATTCCAGGCTAAGGATTAAAGTCTAGCTTAGATGGAATATTGTTTCTTATATGTTAACAACATATGAAATTTAAGAAAATAAATTCATTTATCCTACTTGCACTCTGAGTTCTCAGGAGTAATCTTATTTAATCAAAATCAAATTAATGATTAAAGTAAGATCTCTGCTCCTAGATGCATGATCTAATTCACACTTAGATTCTTATGTCTTGTATACATAATAAAGATTATATAGATTCATAAAACCTTTTGATTACTCATCGTCCTCGCAAAAGTAATCAAAAGTGTTTTGAAATCCTATTGTCATATTTCATTTACTTGAAAACAAGTAGGACAATTAATCATCCTTATACATTTAATGTTTGTAGGTAGGAAGATTTAATCATAATCAATTTCATTAGTACGAGTAAACTCCTTTTACTACGCATGCATTAAATGTGTGTACAAGTTTTTCCTTTTGAGTATTCTCATCAAGAAACTCATTTTAAACCTCACAGTCTAACTGATTAGTAAGAGATCAATCAAGCTTCATGAGTGATTATCTTCAAAGGACTGCATCTTAACATTCATAGTTTTGAGCTATTCATTAGATTCAAGATCTGGTAATGCATCTCTTTAGTTAGCAGGTTCACTATGATCCTCCAACTTATGTCCCTTAACATTGATATACAAACTATATCATTCAAGTGTTAGGGGTATCCTTGAGGATTTATGAATGAGAGATATCAATCTATGATTTAACATATACATGTTCAACCTTAGTATGACATTAGCAAGTGTATTCAGAAGGTTGTGTAAGCTCTTGAAAGACTTCAAGATCTAAAGGTGCTCCCACTTGCTTTTGTAAGTGGAGACTAATCTCCAAGTACTCAGCATCTTGATTAACAATAAATTGTCTTCAAGTGGGACATCCAAAATACATCGTTAGTTCTTGACTCTAGTTTGTTAATTACTTACTCTTAGGTATTTAACAAATTCAGAACTTCAATCAAGACATAATGGGATTCATCCCATGCCATAATACAATGGAGTCTTAAATTCCTTCTGGGTTGGAACCATATTGAGTGTACAAATGGCACATCCAATTTTCTAACCTTGATTGCTTTGGAGGTAAAAGAGTTTAAGTCATCAAAGATCAAAAGAGTTATGCGGATAATCGCCGTAAACCTTTGGAGTGTAGTCAGTTAATTGGACCTGAATTCGTACAAGAGACTACAGATATGGTCTTTCGGATTAAAGAAAGACTTAAGGCTGAGAGAGATCGTCAAAAGAGTTATGCGGATAATCGCCGCAAACCTTTGGAGTTTAGTGTTGGGGATTTTGTGATGTTGAAGGTGTCACCATGGAAGGGTGTTGTGCGTTTCGGTAAGAAAGGCAAGTTAGCACCTAGATATGTTGGGCCATTTGAGATTACGGAGAGGATTGGACTTGTGGCATATCGTTTGAGATTGCCTGAGGAATTAAGTAGTGTGCATGATATGTTTAACGTGTCTAATTTGAAGAAGTGTTTGGCGGATGCTAGTTTGCATGTGCCACTAGATGAGATTAAGGTTGATAGAACACTTCACTTTGTGGAGGAACCTGTTGAGATTATGGATCGAGAAGTTAAGAGTATGAAGCGTAGTAAGATTGCATTGGTAAAGGTACGATGGAATTCCAAACGTGGTCCTGAGTTTACTTGGGAGCGTGAGGATCAAATGAGAGCTATGTATCCTAAGTTGTTTGCTGAGAAGTCTGGTGATACGAGCTGTTAAATCTCGGGACGAGCTTCCCTGAGTGGGGGATGATGTAACAACCGTGATTTTAGCAGGTTAGTTAGACTTTTAACCTTGAGTTAATCTAACTTTGTTTGGTGTGGTTTGAGTAGTTATATGTGTGTTATAGTGTGATTAGTATTTGGGTTAGCACTAAATCCCTTCGCGTTGTGATTGTTATTGTGATTTTTGATGATGTTGATTTTGGGAAGTTCATTTTGATCACCCATGTGGTGTAGAAATGACTTGTGTATATTTGGCGTTTTGAGGTTTTGCGTAACGAGTCTTCGTTCAAGTTATTGAGAGTTAGTAAGTTACGGAAATGTTGTTTTTATGAAGAAATGTTTATGGAGTGTGTGAAAATCTATTTTTGGAAACTTTATTTTGAAAATGAATATTTTCCGGTTTGTCGTAAAATTAAGGTTTATCGTGAAAGACGTTAGGTTTTGTTATGGGAATACATAAAATATGAAAAATATGAGGTTTTGAGTGTAATAAATAAATTAATAAAAAAATAAAAATAAATATATAAAGTATAGGGGCGGCCGATCATGGGGATAAAGGGAAGAAAAGGAAACCAAATTTGATACCAAATACAACTATAATCCTTAAGCGTTATCCAATATAATTATAAATACAAAATAAAAACCTCCCTACCCCTTTTTTCCTGCAATTAAAGTCGACACAAGGTGAATCAAGAAGAAAAAAATTAGGGTTTCATAGTTGTCTAGCAATAATCAAGAATCAAGGTAAAATCTTTAACCCTTAAGTATAATTAATTAATTATTGTTATGATTCATGTAATATTTAATATGATAGAATCTAGGGTTTATATACTTCTGTAAATTATTGAAGTAAAACATGTTAGGATGATTAGATGTCAATAATATGGTTAATGGTTAAGGGAATTGAGTGTTAAACGCGTTAGATTATGTGTTACGGTTTGAACAGAAAACTATAGCTGTAAAGATGTGAGTGTAAACAACAGATGGTGAAGAGTTAAGTCACGAATTTTAGGTCTAAATTGAAGTATAATGAAAGAGCTTTCCAAAAAGTCCAGCCACGATCTATTTTAAGGTTGGGAAGTCAGTCTTTTGATTTTTCTTTGATAAGGTGTCAAAGCTGTCAAACCGGGACAGATTTTGGGTAAAACTTTGAGGGTGTTTTGTGGTTGTAAAAGTGGTATTTTGACTAGGCCTTCTGGAATAGTTAATTATTAGGTTATATTAGACTACCACGAAGAGGATTCGCGATAAAAACTTGTGGAAGTATTTTATGTAAATCAAAACTTTTTGGTGTGCGTTCAGATCTGAATTTGAGTAGTTGACAAGTTTGATTTTCTTTTGAGTACTTGTGTGTGTTATTGGTCCATGGAATTTTGGGATTAGCTTCTATGCTTATGAGAGACCATGGTGAATTTTTGGTGTGAGTTGTTGAGTTTTATTTGTCGTGATTTTATGTGGGCGAATGTACCCAAAAATTCTGCATTTTCTGATTTTAAGAGTGCAAGGGATTTAGTGAGTATTAAGTTATGGTAGTGGTTAGTATGGTGTCTAGGAGATCCATGGTGGGTCATATGAGTCTTATATATCCATCATATTTATATTACATGGGTTGTAGCTTTTAGCTTGACCTTGTGTAATGTGGATTATTTTTGTGCGCTATAGATTGTGAGTTGTTTTTGTGGAAGCTGCGGAGTTTAAGGTGAGTTCATAGTCCCATATTTTTACCTTGTTTTAAACTTGGGATGGGAATGATGCTTGTCTTAAATGATTTGAATTACTGTGATTATGTGTATGTGTGTTAAAGAGCTCGGACTTTTAATGTTATTGTATTTATGCTATATATAAACGGTAATGATATGATGTGTGATTCTGTGTGGTCCAATTGGGAGGGTGCTTACCCTGTTGCTCATGCATACGACCTAATTGGAGAGTAGCAGCCCTACTCACTTTTATTCTGTGTGGTCCGATCGGAGGGTATTAATTTACCCATTATTTGGAGCCGGGGTCACGTTCCGGCCCGGTATGTTGTGAATTTGGATCGGTGGGCACGTTCTGCCCGATGTTTGCCTTATGTGTGATGTTACCTTATGATACATGTAGCTTATATTATAACTATAATTATTTGTCCAGCTATATTTTATAATCATAGTGATTTTAGTTTCCTAGTGTGTTTGAGTCTTAAACCTATGAATCTCACCAACGTTATGTTGACATTTTAAGCATCATTTTTAGGTGAGCATTCTAAGGCCAAAGTTGAGGGCAGCAATTAGGCGAGACTTAGTTGCATATGGAGACCTTACTTATGTTTTGGGATTTGACTTTATTTGGATTTGGTTTTGATACATTTATGTTTTCTGTTTGGTACTTTCGTATCTATTGAAGATACCTTTTGGATTTGTTATTGGTTATTTATCTTGGGGTATTGTTACAACACTGTGTGTTGGTACATTGCTCTATTTATGTGCATGTAGTTGTTCTCTATGTAGATACCAGGTGTTGTGATGATATCCATGAAGTTACACCCGCGCGCTTCCGCCTTGGCGGAGTGTGACAGATTGGTATCAGAGCCTTGGTTATAGAGAATTAGGTGGATTAACCTAGTCTATAGCTTAGGAGTCCCTCATAGAGTTGCATTTAGGACCTATGTGTAAGTGTAATACTTTTACATGTCTATTTTCCTAAATTATGAGTTATTTTACCGAGTTTTTGAACGTCTATCGAACCCTGTACTTAGCATCGTGAGTGTGTCATTTATAGAATGGCACCTCCTGCGCGAAAGACGCTTCGTTGGACCACTGTAGTTGCTAAAGGACGTAAGAGAGTTGGGAAGATGAAGAGAACCAACAGGAGGATATTGGTCCCCGCTAACATGGTACCATGTGTGATTGAAGAGAAGCTGACACTCGAGAATGTGAATGGGAAATGGTGGAGAGATAAGAGACAAAGGTAGTTGATAAAGAAGGTTTCACCACCAAGTACTCGTGCAAGTGTCCTCAGTTTCTGGAAGATGATGGGGTAGTTTAGGCTAGACCCCGAGGGTTGTATGATTTTGTGGATAGGATAGATGAAGAGTTAAGAAATCGTGAAGATGATTTTGCAAGACATCCTTTAACACAGAATCATGGAAATAAGAATAGATGGGTGAGCGAGGAGGAGGAAGTGGATTCGGACTTGGAGTCTACTGCGCCTACACCATTTTAGGTCTTAGATAGGACTCGAACTGCGTACAACTTGTTTTCTTTGTTATGTTTTTAATGTTTTATGGTTTTGTTGAGTTGTTTTGACGCTGATTGTATGTTGGAATGTGAATTCTTTCGGATTTTGGGATTTATCCCGTGTTTTAATGAGAAGCCGTGCGCGAGTTTGGATATTTTGGTGTGTATATTATGTGTATTATGGGAGTATATTTTGGTTAGTATTGATTGCGTGCTATTTGTTATAAGATGTTACTATTGTTAGGTGTGGCTTTGGAAGTAAGTACACATGTGGAAGGATACATCTAAAATTGTGGGTGGCCAACACAATTATAAATGTATCACGGCATATGTGGACTTTCAGCCAATGTTACATTGAATCAATGGTGATATGCTTATGTGTGGTAGAGTTGAGTTTATTTGGTTATATGATTGAGAGTGTCTCATGTGATGAGAGGTAGATGCTTGAATAGGATTATGGAGATTGTGTAATCTTCTGAATGGTCTCTAATGGTTCTATTGTCCTGCGTGTTTAGGAAATGGCGCCAAGGAAACCAAGACGACCTATCACTAAGTCACCTATGAGTGGAGCTTACCGGACACCGAAGAAGTCCAAGAAGTCGACACCTATTATTGGGGATAGCAACCCTATCTTTCAGCAAATGATCAATCAGCAGCTAGAAGCTTTAATGCCTGAACTTGTGACTCAATTGAGTGAGCAGTTAGGCAGTGGAGCTCATCCTGATGGTGCTGGAAGTGGAGGAGGCGGAAATAATGGGTGTACTTACAAGGAGTTCATGGCCTGTAAGCCTAAGGAATTTGATGGAAAGGGTGGTGCAATTGCACTCACTCGATGGATAGAGAAAATGGAGTCTGTGATGGATATAAGTGGATGTAGTGCAGGCCAGAAAGTTAAGTATGCGGTTAGTTCTTTGGTTAACAAGGCGTTGACCTGGTGGAACACGCAGCTTTAGGCTAGGGGACGAGTTGCGGCTTTGGGTATGACTTGGGAGGATTTCAAAGCCTTAATGGTGGAGGAGTTTTGCCCAGTCAATGAGATGCAGAAATTGGAAGAAGAGTTGTGGAATCATACTATGGTTGGAGCTAATCATATGGGGTATACTGATAGGTTTCATGAGTTAGCTAGGATGGTTCCTTATCTAGTAACTCCTGAATCGAAGCGTATTGAGAGTATATCCGTGGATTGGTTCCACAGATTCGCTCGATGGTTAAGGCGACTGAGCCGACAACGCTTCTAAGTGCTATTCAAAAGGCTGGGGCACTGACAGATGAAGCGGTTAGGAGTGGAACACTGGCAAAGTCGGGAGAGAAGAAGCGAGAGGAGGTTGATACTACTAAGACATCTGGTTTTAGTGGTGACAATAAGAAAGCAAGAAAAGGGAAGGGGTTCGTAGCAACGGATCCTATGATGGCATCAGGTTATGTGGGAACAGTTTCTATGGCTATGACTGGTAATAACGAGAAGAGGGGATATATGGGTAATGCCCCTAGATGTGTTAAGTGTGGTTACTATCATCTCGAGAACACTCCATGTCGCGTGTGTTTCAGGTGTGGCAAACCTGGACACTTTGCTAAGTACTGTCGTGCGGTGATTACTCAAGCGACTCCAATCAACTCGGTTGGCGCATGGGTTAATCGCTGGGCATGTTATGAGTGTGGTAGTACTGATCATCTGCGAAACAGGTGTCCTAAACTTGTTGGAATGTTTAGACGGCCTGGGAATCAGCTGGCTATTGAAGGAGGACAAGGACAAGGGTTTAATAGAAATGCAGCTAAGGGAAAGGCATTTACAACGAATGCAAGCAAGGCGCGCCAAGACCCGAACGTTGTTACTGGTACGTTCTCTCTCAATGGTCATTATGCTACTACGTTATTTTATACGGGTGCGGATTATTGTTTTGCTACTATTGAATTTGCTAGAATATTGGGTGTTGAGTTTAGTGAACTTAGACCTAGTATTTTGACTGAAATAGCTAGTGGTATAGAAATAGAAGTTGATAAGGTTATTCGTGAGTGTGTTATCGTGTTAGAGGGTGTTGCGTTTAAGATTGACTTAATACCCTTAGGACATGGTAGCTTTGATGTGGTAATAGGGATGGATTGGTTGGCTAGGCATAAAGCTGAAGTAATATGCCATGAAAAGGTGGTTCGAATTCCATTAGAGGGTGGTGGTGTGCTGTGAGTACAAGGAGAAAGTGTGGAGAAGAATTTGAAATCCCTTATGAGTGCGAAGCTTAGAGAACTCAAAGTGGGGGATATTCCAGTGGTGTGTGAGTTTTCGGGCGTTTTTCCTGAGGATTTGTCCGGATTATCGCCGATACGATAGGTGGAGTTTCGTATTGAGTTAATTCCTGGAGCGACGCGGGTAGCAAAAGCTCCTTATCGATTGGCACCTACGGAGATGCAGGAGTTGGCTGCACAGTTGAAAGAACTTCAAGATAAGGGGTTTATTCGACCTAGTTATTCTTTGTGGGGAGCGCCTGTTTTGTTCGTTAAGAAGAAAGATGGTTCGTTTAGGATGTGTATTGATTACCGAGAGTTGAATAAGTTGACGGTGAAGAATTGGTATCCTCTACCTAGAATTGATGATCTTTTCGACCAGTTGCAGGGTGCTAGATTTTTCTCAAAGATAGATCTGCGATCTGGTTATCATCAGTTGAGAGTGCATGAGGAGGATATTCCCAAGACAGCTTTTAGAACTCGTTATGGACACTTTGAGTTTACGGTTATGCCATTTGGGTTGACTAATGCACCTGCGGTATTCATGGATTTGATGAATTGTGTGTGTAGGCCCTATTTGGATAAATTCGTAATTGTGTTCATTGATGACATCCCGATTTACTCCAAGTCGAAGGAAGAGCATCGGGAACACCTGAGGTTAATACTTGGCTTGTTGGGGAATGAGAGATTGTACGCTAAGTTCTCTAAATGTGAATTTTGGCTGCAAGAGGTGCAATTTCTTGGTCATATAGTGAATAGTGAAGGTATACATGTAGATCCTAGCAAGATAGAGGCGGTCAAGAATTGGAAGGCTCCTACGACACCTTCTGAGATACGCTCTTTCTTAGGACTGGCAGGATACTATAGGAGATTTATAGAAAATTTTTCAAAGATTGCTAAGCCTCTCACTATGTTGACTCAGAAGAATAAAAAGTATGAGTGGGGAGATGAGCAAGAAGTGGCTTTTCAGACACTAAAGGATAGTTTGTGTAATGCACCTATTCTGATGTTACCTGACGGGCCAGATGATTTTGTGGTATATTGTGATGCGTCGAATCAAGGTTTTGGATGTGTGTTAATGCAAAGGGGGAAGGTGATAGCTTATGCATCACGACAACTCAAGGTTCATGAGAAGAATTATACCACTCACTACCTAGAGCTGGGTGTGGTGGTATTTGCTCTCAAGAATTGGAGACATTACTTGTATGGTACGAAGAGTACGGTCTATACCGATCATAATAGTCTTCAGCATATTTTTAATCAGAATGAGTTGAATATGCGTCAAAGAAGATGGATGGAGTTGTTAAGTGATTATGACTGCGACATTTGTTATCATCCTGGAAAAGCGAATGTGGTGGCCGATGCGTTGAGTAGAAAGGAAAGAATTAAGCCAAGACGTGTGCGAGCTATGAGCATAACATTACAATCAGGAATTAAGAGTAAGATATTGGCAGCACAAGAGGAGGCTCTCAAGGATGAGAACCTTGTGGCTGAATTGTTGCGTGGTTTAGATCAGCAGATGGAAAGGAAGGAAGATGGTGGACTATATTTCTTAGATCGAATATGGGTTCCACTAGTGGGATATGTGAGAAAGAAGATCATGGATGAAGCTCATAAGACGAGATACTCGATTCATCTAGGGTCTGATAAGATGTACTATGATCTTAGAGATGCTTATTAGTGGCCGGGAATGAAAAGGGAGATAGCTGAGTATGTTAGTCGATGTTTAACTTGTTTGAAGGTTAAGGCTGAACATCAGAAACCCTCTAGATTGTTGCATGATAATGAACCACTTTTAGGGGGTCATTTAAGCCCGGAATTGAATTTATTTGATCAAATATTACCCTAAATCGTTCCTTTTGTGATTTTAGGTACTTTGGGAGTGAATTCTGGAAAAGGAAGCAATTCGGACATTTTTGGAGCATAAAAGTGAAGAAAACGACAAAGACTGAATTTTCCATGCTGAGAACAGTACTTGACGGCGTCAAGAGGAAGTTCCTGACAGCGTCAAGAGTAAATTCCATGACGACCCAGTGCAATCCTGACGGCGTCACAACAAGGGCGTCAAGACTTAAATTGGTGACGACCTGCATGTTGAGCTATAGATCTTGATAGATCTTCTTGAGCACTCTAGAATCGTTAGTAATGTCACTGTAATCAATAACACACTAATAGACAATCTCTGCAACTTGTATTTATAAAGCGGAAACAAAACACAAGCTTGATACTAAGAACTCTTGATCCTATATGGATCTTTTTAATTATATTCAAAGAATTTTCTAAAAGTTATTCAATACATAAACCGTGTGTTCCTTTTATACTCAAGGAACCCTAAACCGTTTCTCAAGAAACGTATACTCTAAAACTTCTAAAATATATGCATTATCACTTCCTAAATAAACTCATGCATATCCAAATTACATTACATAAAATACGGAAATACTATATCCGCAGAAACTAATAAAGCTGAAACTAGTCTTCAGCAGATACACTGCATCAGCAGAAACCAACTCTTCAGCAGGATCCTTTCAGCAGAAACATCAGCAGAATTCTTACTTCACAGAATTCCCAACAATCCTCCCATAATCTATAATTTGACCTGGTTAAGTTCAAGATTTTTGATAGATCTTTAAAATAACATACCATGAGGATTGTGATAAAATAGCACCAGCAAAGAATTATCTTCAGCAGAATCTCTATGATCAGCATATACTTGAAAGCTCCATTCTTTGCAGCAACAAATGACCAAATGTACATCAAAACAAATTAGTTTCATACTATTCTCATCACTTCCAGGTGTGTTAACTCCTGTGAGAGGTGAATCATTGAAAATAATGGATTTGATGTCTCTTTACCAATAGCCATCACTACTAGAGTAGCCAAGTGTTCAAAGGTACACTGATAACCACATGATTTTTAGCAAATCATCAGCTATAAACGGATTTGAGATGTCTTTACCTGTAGCCGTTTGCTCAGGACTAGCCAATTATTTTGATGAAAATCATCTTGGTTAACTGATTACCAAATATGGTTTTCCAATGCCTTTACCACAAGCCATATACATGTGGGCTAGCCAATTATTCAGAATCCATAAAGGAAAAATCCATGGTCAATTGACAACCATTTCAACTACTCAGCAACAAAGCATGGGTGAGTTGAAAACCCTATGGTTTTGAGCAAACCATTACAGCTATCAACAGATTTGACATGTCTTTACCAAAGCTGTACCCTTTGGACTAGCCAACTTTATGATGGAATAGTCAACATCAGGTAAGTTGATAACCAAACCTGCATACAAATACTATACAACAAAATGTTAGTTTTTTTTCTTTTTTTTTTTTTTTTTTTTTTTTTTTTTTTTTTTTTAAATCTAAATAAAACAAATATTACAACATAATATCCCTACTGAGATGCTGCTCTGGAAGTCTTAATCCTTTGTTTGAAAACCTTCACCAAAGATTCAGCAAACAATCTTGTATTTCCAACTGGATCAGGAGGAATCTCCAACTTCTTTTGTAACATTTTCTCCATCAGAGATACCTTCAGAGGATATCTGTTGGTAAGATCCATAATAATCCTCAGACCAGTAGTAGTTTCCAACACATGAACATAAGGCATATGATAGAACTTCCAACTCTGAACTTTCCATTTCTGATTGTTCTTCCAGATATCATAACTTGCACCAGTGGGAGTAGAAGAATCAAACAACACTTGAAGATCACCCAACAAATACAATCCAGAACCTTCAGGAGTATGAGTGGCATAATACTTAATAACCAACTCATATAGAGTGACTAAATCTTGATGATTTACAAGATGAAGAATCTGCTGAAAAAATGTAAAGGATATGGAAGTTTTATTCAATCTGTAAATGGTATTCACTTTACAATCTTTACTTAACTCCCAATCAACCAAAACATCTCTAATTCCTTCTGGCCAATCATCAGATGATCCTTCCCTTATAAATGAAGCATCAGAATCATTCACATTAATTAGACTTTGTTTCGAATGTGATGATCCTACTTTAGCCATTCTCTTTCCTCTTCTTCCAGGAACATAAATAGCATCATGAACTGCTACTTCAGCAGAATCACCTTCTGCAGCATCAGTATCCACTGATGGAGTATCCAATTGTTCATCAGTAGAATCTTGAGAAGATTCAAGTGCAGCAGAGGCATATTGTTCATCCATAGCCTTCCTAATTTGTTTGCTTCTAGCAGCTTGAATTTCAACTTCTCTTGTCTTCAGTTCATGAAATCTGGCAAGCTCAGCCTTTTGTTCAGCTTCTTGTTCCTCAACCAACCTCCTAGCAGTCTCTTCACCCATTCTTTCCTGCTCCAATTGTCTCCTAGTTCTCTTTCTAGTTGGAGGATCTGATGTCACCACTTTTGCTTTACCTTTATCCACACAAGATGAAGCAACATGAGGTACATCAACAGAAGTATCAGGTAAAGATACTTTCTCAGTAGCACCAGTATCAGTATTGAGAAGAGGAATATTTTTGGAAGCACCCATTCCATCTTTATCATTCCTAGCCTTGATTCTGTTATAAATCTCAACCAATTTGTTAAATGGAAGTCCCCACACCTTTTGCTTAGACCAAGCACTGTTAAACAAAGAACTGCTTTGATTTTTCACATAAGTTCTCATATAATCTTGTTGCTGTGCTTGAGTCATAGGTTTCTCTCTTTTAGCTTTAGCTTTCAACTCATCTGCTACCTTCTTTCTCAACTTCATCAATTTTACAATTTCAGAAGGCCAGTCTTGCTTTTCTACCTTTTTACCAATGATTTCTGTAGCTACATTAGGATTATTAAGCATTTGTTGGCCAATTTGTTGCCAATCAGACTCATCAAATTCTTGAACAGCTGCATCCAATTCTCTTTGTCTGGCAATAGGCAAAGTAGAAACATATCTTTGATTGACTGACTCATATGTAGCATCAAACTTTTCTTGCTGTTCCTCAGTCATAGCAGTATTCTTCTTATAATTTTCCCATTGTTGAAGTAGTTCTTCTTGTCCAGCTCTTTCTTCAGCTGTAACAAGCTCATCCAAATCATCATCTGTTCCTTCAACAAGATCATCAAGAGGAACATTTACATCTGCCATAGGTTCATCATGTAATTCTTGAACCTCTCTATCAGTAGAAACTTGTTGATTCTCTGATAAATGATGAACAGGGGAACTAAGATATTCTTTCCCTGCTACAAAATATGTTTCTCCTGATGTATTTCCTCTATCAGCAGATTGATCAGCAGCAACCCTACATAATGATTGTTTCTCCTGAAGTATATCCACAGCTTCAGTTATCAGCACATCATTATCACCACCAGACACTTTTGAAGCTTCAGCAGCTTTCCTTGCCAAATACTGTCTTGTACTTCTTCTTTGAACCAGTATCTTTGGTTTAGATTGAGGTACTTCAGCAACTGTAGGAGGAGCAGCATGAGACTGTCCAGCAACTTCAGCTAGAATCTCAAGAGAATCCAAATTTGTCTCCTTTGCTACTTCAGCAGAATCCAATCCATCTTTACTTTGCTTAAACTGACTTAGTTGTGCCTCCAAATCTTTAACCTTGCTTTTCAAACTTTGAATTTCATTACCAAGAGTAGTCTTGGTCTCAGCAAGTTCTTTCTGGAGATCTTCAGTCATTTTCATATACCTGCTAAGGGAATCATATACAAATGTGAGAGTAATAGGGTCCTCTGCTCTACCAGCAGATTGCTCAGTGGTATGTGAAGCTTCATTGAACCCAGCAAGAGAAACAGACTCATGTACAACATTAGGATAACCTACATTAATTTGCTCTCCCAAAGAACTGGGTGAAGGTAGTCTAGTAAGATCAGGTTCAAAAGTCTGTAAGTTATCTTCAAACTTATGAATTTGCTCAGCTGGAGCATCCTGGACTGGTGAGATGGTAGGGCTAGGTGACATTTGTACAGGGGTAGGTGGTGGTAAGTCAGTAGAATCAGGTAAAGGTTCAGCAGTTGTAGCTGGCTCTTCCTCCATTACCACTGAAGGATTACCATCAGCAGCAACACCAGAAGATGATGGATTACCATCATCAGCAGCATTAGGAGCAGGCACATTACCGGCATCATCACCCTCAATTACATTGGCATTGCCTTGTGGCAACATGGCTTCCAACATAGGATGATGTTCCCCAGTATAATTAGTTTTCATTGAGGCAAACAACTTAGAACCTAGACTTTTAATGGGTATATGGGTTCTATCTTCAGTGGTTATGTCTAAAATTATTTGTAAGAATCTAGGGTACACTAAAAACTTATGCTGTTGCTTATCTATATTTTCTAGAATATTATCAAAAATAAACTTAGAAAAATTATAAGTTTCACCCTTAGAAAGACAAACAATACCACAACCCAATTGCAGAGAGAACTGATTCCATCCACCACACTTGTTGCTGATACATTGAAGCAGCAGATGCACCAAATACCTCCACTTAGGACAAAATTGATTCTTGTGCCACTTGGATGTATCAGTACTTTGATATCCAGCTTCTCTTAGCCCAGCAAGAATCTCTGCAGTGTTGGAATGATACACACCATTTTCATCATCCAACTGAAGCTTTGCCCTTATCAACCCTTCTGTCACCACATATTCTACACCATCTATTTCAGCTACAATCTCTGTAGCAGATCTCTTAGTAGCCGATGCCCAAAATTGCTTCACCAAGGATTCACACACCAAATTGGGACAATATGTCAAAGCATAATTAATCTTTGATCTTTGTAGAAACTCCACCATCAAATCGAATTCTTCATGTCTCTTCTTTGTTTTCAGAAAAGCATATTTGTTATGGTCGCCCTTCAATTCATGTTGAGCCATTTGAATGAACTTGTGTGAGATGGTTATGAATTACTCCAGAGAATAATGGGTTTATTTGGAGTGATAAGCGAATAATTTTAATTTCAAAAAGATATGCAACGTGGGTTAAATTTGGAAGTTCCCCAATCGTGGTCAAAATTATCGGAACAACTTATTGACCAAGTCTGACAAAACTTCCAATTTAAAAATTTACCCTTCAGCAGAAATGAAAGTCAAATCTGCTGAAGCATAGTCAACCATCAGCAGAATCAACCAAAGGTAAAAATATCTTCGGTCAATATCTTGGTTTTACTGTGCCACCCAACTCGCATTAAATATCGTAACTCCTAAAATTGGCTTATTTAATCACCCCAGATAACACATCTCATTCATCAATTTTCCCCAAATCATCTTTCAAACCCTAATTTTTTATTAACCCCAATTCTCCATCCAAATTATGTCTTCACACCCAGAAACCTCAGATCCAAATTCCTCTTCTCCATCATCAGAAGAAGATATACCACCATATCCATGGGGGCTTGATGGTTCTGACTATGAAAGAGCATTGGAGAACTGATGGGATGCACAAGAAAGACAATGGAATGCTCATAGGAAGGGTGAACCAAGCAATGTACCCAATCCTGCTGAGAGAGAGCTTGTCTCTCCCTTCATCTATACCTCTGATGAAGACTCTTCAGAGGAAGAAAATGAAGATCCAACCTTTCTTCCTCCTTCCACACCAGAGAGATCTCAACCAAGATCAAGTAAGAGGGATCCATCTCTTCCAACATCACAAAATTTTGTGTTGGATCTTCCTGCTCCAGGACCTGGTCTTCCACATCAAGAACATATTGGACAGAGCAAGAAGACTGAGATCATACGTAAGGGAAAGGAGAAGCTGAAGTAGATGATTGAGGAATGTAACCATGGAGCAAAGTTCTTGAGTATTCTCTTGACTTTAATTCATGAGCATCTTCCCAGTCTTCCTTCTCTTCTTCTTACATTTTCATCTTCAGCTTCATCATTGTACTTGTCATAGCCTCAAGTATTTTGTAATAAGTGATAGAAGCTAGTAGTACTGAATTAGCCAATTGTTTAGGAATGGTCATTGTGTCTCAATTGTAACATTGGATGTAAGCTGTAACTTGTTTCTATGAATGAACGAAAAGATCTTATTTGAATTTATCCATTGTATAAGACCTTCAGCATGTTTCAATTAATCAGTAGAAACCATGTTCAGCACTTTGACCACATTCCTTTGACTTTTGCTCTTGGTGATATTTATCATGGGACTTTAATTCTCAGAACATCTGCAAAACAAACATCAGACAAGCAAATACACCAAACAACTTGCACAACTGTTAGAGGGTTAGTGTTAAAAACTCAGAAATTATACAACTTATACAAATAATACAAAGTTTACCGTCATCATCCTCCCCTGAGGCATATGCCTCCCCTGAGGCTTATGCCTCCCCTTAAACTTTGCAGTTAAGGGTTTAGCATTCCAATATGGACCACCAAATATTAAAACCTTGGTCCATCAAATGCCTTGGTTAACAAATCTGCCACATTTTCATCTATGTGAATTTTGCCACTTTAACCAAATGTTTCTCATAAGCATCCCTTATAAAGTGGTGTCTGATTTCAATATGTTTGGTTCTATTATGAAAAACTGGATTTTTAACAATGCATATGGTACTTTGATTGTCAATGAAAATGGTAGTATTCATGAAGTTATACCCATAATCCAGTAATTGATTCTGAATCCATAGAACCTGTCCACAACAATTGGCAGCAGCAACATACTCTGCTTCAGTAGTAGAGGTAGCAACGATGGTCTGTTTCTTGCATTGCCAAGAAATCAGTCTTCTTCCAAGAAATTGGCAACCTCCAGTTGTGGATCTTCTATCTAAATTGGCACCAGCATAGTCACTATCACTATAAGCTGCTAGCTGAAATGGAGACTCTTTGGGATACCAAAGACCTAAGTGCGGTTGGCCTTTAAGATACTTAAAAATCTTCTTGACAGCATTCATGTGAGAGGTAAGTGGAGTGACTTGGTGTCTTGAACATGCACTCACAGCAAATGTAATATCAGGTCTTGAGGCAGTCAAGTACATCAAAGAACCAATCATAGACCTGTATAAATGAACATTTACAGGAAGATCAGGAGTAAGATTGTTCTTTGGTTTTGGTGCCTCATATGAAGTAGTGGCAGTCCTGACATTTTCCATAGCAAACTTGGACAACATATCTTTTACATATTTCTCCTGATGTATGAATATACCATCAGGTTTCTGCTGAACCTGTAAACCCAAAAAGAAAGTGAGTTCTCCCATGGCACTCATCTGAAATTCTCCCTTCATCAAATCCTCAAACTCTCTACACCATGCTTCTTTGGTTGAACCAAAGATAATATCATCCACATACACCTGCACAAGAATAATATCCCTAGAATCTTTCTTGAGAAATAAAGTCTTGTCAATGGCACCTCTTCTGTAGCCATTCTTCAGCAGAAATGTGGAGAGTCTAGCATACCAAGCTCTGGGAGCTTGATGCAGTCCATAGAGAGCTTTGACAACTTTGTACACATACTCAGGATGATCAGGGTCTTCAAATCCCTTGGGTTGAGTCACATAAACCTCCTCTTCAATCTCTCCATACAAGAAAGCACCTTTAACATCCATCTGATAAACCATAAAGCCCATGTAAGAGGCATAGGCCAAAAATATCCGAATTGCTTCAACTCTGGCCACAGGTGCAAAGACCTCATCATAGTCAATACCTTCCTCTTGTCTAAACCCTTGAGCTACTAGTCTTGCTTTGTTCTTCACCACAATACCCCTGGCATCTCTTTTATTCTTCAGAATCCATTTTGTCCCAATGGCATATTTCCCATCAGGAAGAGGAACTAAAATCCAAACCTGCTGATTCTTAAATTGCAACATCTCTTCTTGCATTTCCTCAAGCCAACTTGAATCAGCCAGTGCTTGAGGAACACTAGTTGGTTCAATCTGAGAAAGAAAGCATGCAAACAGACAATGTTTGAAGTCTGTGTGATTGTTTCTCTTTTGATTGTAGACATAAGAGATGAAAGCAACTTCACCATACTTCGTATTCTTTACAGTACTTCTTGTTCTAACAGGGTCTTTAGGATCTCCAATAATCTTTAATAGGGGATGAGCATTATGAATCCTTTTTGTAGCTGTAGGTGGAACATCAATTGTGGCATCAAGGTTGTTGACTGTAGGCCTAAACTCAGTATCATAAGAAGCTGAGTGGAACAAGCCAGGCTTTGGCTGATAATTCCCAAGATCAGAAGGACTTGGAAATCTGGTAAAGGGCTTATCAAAATCTGCAGAGACTTCAGTAGAGATGGGAGAGTGAGCATCAGTAGAATCAGCATCTGTGACCTGATCAGTGGGAATAGGTGTGCCTTTAGCAGTATCCTTGTTTCCACTGACTGCTTGTGCTGACTGATGTAGGATAGCTTCAGTCTCTTGTGTAACCTTGTCATTGATTTTATGAGCTTCCTTAGTAGCAGCATGTTCCTGCTTCTGCAATCTTGCAAGATCTTCTGCATAATGTGACTCATCATCTTGTTCAGCAGCAGAGTGATTACCTACAAAATGATTAGGTGGAAAAGATGGTACAACAATGGTATTCTCTTCTGGCTCAGACTCACATTCTGAGTCATCATCCATGGAACCTGCAGGGTTAGAACTTGAATCTTTGGAACCTGCATCAGGATTAAAAGCATGCCTAGTATAACCCAAATAGTCAGTCAAATAGTCTAGGTCAAAATACCAAGAATGGCCTTGTCCCTGAATATTAGGCTGATCTTCAAGAAATCTCAGATTAAGGGTCTCTTCAATCTTTTTAGCATTCAGATTATAAACCCTATAGGCCTTGCTATGAGCTGAATACCCAACTATATATCCCTCATCAGCTTTCCCATCAAACTTACCCAGTATTTCAGCAGTATTCAAAATAGTAACCTTGCATCCAAAAGGCTTAAGGTAATGTATGTGTGAAACTTTCCTAGTGAGAAGTTCATAAGGTGTCTTGACATGAAGTCTAGTGATGGATACCCTGTTCAAGACATGACAAGCAGTACTTACTGCTTCAGTCCAAAACATTGTGGGTAGTTTGGAGTCTACAAGCATTGATCTTGCTGCCTCAATGAGGGTTCTATTTTTTTCTTTCAGCAACCCCATTTTTTTGTGGGGTTCTTGGAGTACTATAGTCCCTTCTAATCCCCTTAGACTTACAGAATTCTATGAAGACAACATTTTTGAATTCTGTACCATTGTCACACCTAATTCCTTTAACCTTTTTATTCAGCTGGTTCTCAACTAAGATAATGAATTCTTTCAGAATTGGAGTTGTTTCATCTTTAGTTTTGAGAAAGAATACCCAGCAAAACCTGCTATAATCATCTGTGATAACCAGGCAGAAGTACTTGTGATCAATACTTCTAATGGGAGTTGGACCAAAAAGATCCATGTGCAGCAACTGAAGAGGTTCAGATATGGTGCTCACAGCTTTGACGGCTTTGTAAGAGGCTCTGTGTTGCTTTCCCTTGTTGCAAGCAATACAATTGTGTTCATTGGTGAAGAGTTTAGAAGGAAGGCCCTTAACAAGACCAAGTTTGGATAACTTGTTGATGGTCTTGTAATTCACATGCGCCATTCTTCTATGCCATTTATTAGATTCATCCAGGGAAGCTTTGGCTACCAAACCTGTTAGATCACCTTCTGGCTTAACATCATTCAGATTGAATGTGTATAAGTTGAAGGTTCTAGGAACTCTCAGCAATACAGTTGTGTCTTCTGGGAGTTTGAAGTCCTTGGAAAGTACAAGACACTCATCTTCAGATAAGAAAACCTTATTCTTAGTGTCACAAATTTGTGATACTGAGATGAGATTAAAATGCTCCAATTCCTTCACATAGTAAACATTTTCAAAGTCTAACAAGGGTGTCTTGATGGTTCCTTTCCCTGTAATTTTGCCATCTCTACCACCAAAGGTTACAGTGCCTCCTCCTTCAATGGGCACAAAGTCATGCATCTTATTCTTGTTCCCTGACATACTTCTAGAACAACCACTATCAACAATACCAACTTCAGTACTTTTCAAAGGATGTTCCTACAACAACAACAAAATATACAAAATTAGTACACATTGGAGACTCAAGTCATTGCTGACTTGAGCCTGCCTTGTGGATCGTTAGTGATAGGCCATGTAGATGTTTTAGATCCACCATTGTTCTTGGGCCTGTAATGTATATTAGGTCCCTTCTTTGTCCAAGAACAACCTGCTGAGGGCTTCACAGCAGTATTCCATTTCCCACCACCATTACACATTGAGTCAAAGTGATTAGGCCAATAACCATTATAAAAGAAAGAACTAGTGGGTCGAACATATGGTCTAGTACTGGTTCTTCTCCATGAAAAATGAGATTCAGCAGAATTAGGTTTCTGCTGATGTGGAACAAAAGAGGGTATTTCACTAACATTCTTCCACATTTGCCTAGTTTTTCTTTGACTAACACATGCACCCATTCTTTGCTCATGATATGTACAATCCTTAATCAAGTGATATTTACTTCCACACACAAAACACTTCTTCCTTTTAGAAGATTTATTCAAACCAAAGGAATTTCCATAACATGAAAAAGTATTCAAATCACCATGACAAACAGAATTGTTTTTAACAAAGCCAAAAGTATTATTATGCAAAGAATTTAAAAACAAGTCTTCAGTAGAAACTGTCTTGTTATCAGCAGCAACTCTAGAAGGCTTGTGGGGAGTCTTGGGTGATGTCTTTGGTAAGGTTTTGGGAGTGGTCTTGGGCATGGTCTTGGGCAGGTCCGACTTCTCACTTGAATCACAGCTAGCAAATGAGGTAGACCCCTCATCAGAAGACTTGTCACTGTTACAACAAGAGACAAAGTCATTAGATTTCACAATAGGGTCTTGCAAGTCAGTTGACTTTATGCCATATAAATGATGTGATCCATCAAAGTCAACAAGTTTGGACAAGTCTATAGGCATGTGTTCCCCTCTTATAGGTCCAGGCACAACATTCATTCCCTCTTCCTTAACATATTTAACAGGTGTTTGATAAGCTAAGGCTGGTTCAGGGTCAAAAACACTAGACATATCGGGATAGGTTAGCTCTTCAGGGTCTATATACTTCTCATATCCTAATGCCTTTCTCGACCTAACAGATTGGCGACCATCAATTAATTTACTTAAATTAGATGCCCCTTCCTGCCATTTCATACGACCAGCTATCTCTTTATCTAATTTAGCTTGTAACTCTTGTTTTTCTTTTTCTAAATCAGACTTCTCTTTTTCAGTACGTTTTAAGTCTATCTTAGCAACCTCTAAATCACTTTCTAGAACTCTTATTTTTTCATCATATTTAACTTGATTCTTTTGAAACCATACTTTTTGTTTCTCTAAAGTTTTTAAAGCCATTTTATAAGACTCTACTTCAACATAACACTCATTGTATTTTGGTTTCAATTCATCAAATTCTTGTTTAAGCTCATTGTATCTTACACTACATCCAAACACACAGTTGGTTACCTGAGAGATTCCCATCAAGGAGACTTGTTTCTTCTTGTCTTCTGAAGGTGTGAATGCCAGCAGATTCACTTATGAAGAAGTAGAAGCTTCCTCTCCAGCAGGTTCATGATCAGCCCAATCAATTTGGTGATCCAGAGTCACCATAGCCCTTGAAGGTGCAGACTTGTTAGTCCCTGCTTCCACTGGATAAGATCCATATCTAACTTCATCTCCAGCCTTTCTTTCCTTGCATTCTCTTGAAAAATGTCCCACTTGACCACAAGTGTAACATTTAACCTTCCTTCTATCAAACCTTGCTGCTTCTCTTCCATTAAAACCAAACTTTCTTCCAGACTTGGCTTCAAACCTCTTAATGTTCATTGAGATCATTGCTAGCTCCCACTTCAAGTGCATCTCCTCCATTTCCAATGGATCTACTTGTTCAAAATCCTCATATGCAATAAACTGCTGAGGTTCATATTCAGCCACAAATGAATGAATAAGATCCTCCAACACACTACTTGATTTTGATTTAGGAGTAGATTGATTATAAGTTTGAGAAGATGCTCCTGATGAATATGAACTTGAGGCTTGATGCACAGGTTTAGTAGAGGCACCAACAAATGCAGAATGAGTGGATGGACGAATAAGACTTCTAACATCAGGCTCAAGTGATTTAAGCCTATTGTAGAGGTCATCAAAAGACATCATGTCCAACCCACCTTTGGTCTTGAGAGCAATACAAACTTGTAACCAAGATGGCGGCAGAGATCTCAGAAATTTAGAATTGCAGTCTTCATTGTCGGGTCTAGCTTTCAACTGATTAAGTTGACTCAATATTCGATGAAACCTGTCATAACCCTTATGAATTCCCTCTTCTTCAGATATCTGAAATTCTTGGAACTTTTGCTTCAGCATAGACTTCTGCAACCTTCTTGATTCCTCATTCCCACCAAATCTTGCTTTTATAGCCATCCAAATGTCCTTGGCATCCTCCATAAAATGGAAGTCACCCATGTGGTCATCTGGTATAGCTTGAAGCAAAATTGTTCTGACTTTACTCTCCCTCTGCACAGCCAGAATCTCTTCAGCAGTTTTGGGTCCTACAATAGTAACAACTCCATCAGCATCTGTAACATGCTTCTTCAGACTATTCCCTTTCTTAACAACCTCCCAGAGATTCCAATCAATGTTTGTGATCCAGTTCTGCATCTTCATGGACCATAGATGATAATCTTCTGCATTCTTCAAGTATGGAAACTTAGCATTACTGTTGGAGAGATTGAGTTGTTGAAGAGAAGTGGTGTTAATGTTCTGGGTTGTATCAACATCATCATCCGATCCAGGCATGTTTGGTGATTTGTTTGGATTGTAAAGGTGTAAGATTTGTGTTTCTTAGTATGGCAGAGACTCTCTCGAGGCTCTGATACCACTTGTTGAGCTATAGATCTTGATAGATCTTCTTGAGCACTCTAGAATCGTTAGTAATGTCACTGTAATCAATAACACACTAATAGACAATCTCTGCAACTTGTATTTATAAAGCGGAAACAAAACACAAGCTTGATACTAAGAACTCTTGATCCTCTATGGATCTTTTTAATTATATTCAAAGAATTTTCTAAAAGTTATTCAATACATAAACTGTGTGTTCCTTTTATACTCAAGGAACCCTAAACCGTTTCTCAAGAAACGTATACTCGAAAACTTCTAAAAGATATGCATTATCACTTCCTAAATAAACTCATGCATATCCAAATTACATTACATAAAATACGGAAATACTATATCCGCAGAAACTAATAAAGCTGAAACTAGTCTTCAGCAGATACACTGCATCAGCAGAAACCAATTCTTCAGCAGGATCCTTTCAGCAGAAACATCAGCAGAATTCTTACTTCACAGAATTCCCAACACTGCATAAGGTGAATACATGACGGTGTCAGACCCAGATCTAGGCAGTCCGAGGAACTATTTGGCGGTGAGATGACGGCATCAGACATTTGTTCTTGACGCCGTCACCTATCAAACTCTATATATAGTTTTCTATTTTTCATTCATTAAAGAGGAACTTGTGTGGAGAAAACTAGGGCCGAACTTTGTAAACCCTAGGTCATATTTTACAGTACTTTCAAGGGTTTTCATCCCTTGAATCCCTTCATGTTTTATTGAGATAAGTCTTCTCTTAATTCAATCAATATGTCTATGTGTTGGTTGATTATATCTTGTGCTTGTCTTGATTTCAACATGCTAGGCTAGATTTATCTTGTGTTTGCTTAGATCTAATGAAACCTAGATGTTAATTATGTGATGATTACTTGTTTATGGTTGTATTGGATGATGATTTTAATGTTAGGCTTAAGAAAACTGGCAGATCTCCATTGTGTAACATGCTTGAACGTCTTAGGAAACATGAACCGATGTGTACTAGGTTTTATTGGTTGTATTTAATGCATGAGTAAATTCTAATGATCCCATGTTAGGAGCTTCTTAGCCGGCTCGACATAGGAGTGAAGTAGGCACTCATAGGATTGGGGAAGTAAGTACGCCACCCCATGAATGGTATTAAGGAATACAATCCGTCATCCACGCAACTATAACAAGTAATTAACGTGTAAAAGATATCTAGGGAGTAGTGAAATCTAAGTAAACACAATTCTCCCACACATTGCTCACAACACTATTTTAATATAGTTTTATTTTCATTTTTAGTATTTTATTTTGATTGCATCTTTAGTAATTGGGTTAGTTGACTAGCAACTAATTCCGCCCAACTCCTTCAAACCCGAGATTTTTACTTGCTTTCATAAAAATATAAAAATACAAAAAGAATCATCCCTCATCTCTAGACCTAGTCTTTAGGTTTTCTAATCCTAGCGACACTATTCCTAGCTGAACGATCAATCCCCCGGTACTTGTCATTATACTATACTACATCGATCAGGTACACTGCCTGGTGGGGGTTGTAAGCTTCTCGAGATCCCTCGAGAGGTAAAGCCTGGTGCAAACCCCACGCATCATTGCAGCAGCCACCAATTCCTGAGTGGAAGTGGGATAATATAACTATGGATTTCATTACTAAATTGCCTCGCACAAGTAATGGACATTACACGATATGGGTCATTGTGGAAAGATTGACGAAGTCTGCACATTTTCTGGCCATTCGTGAGGATTACAAGATGGAGAAGTTGGCAAGGATCTATATAAATGAGATTGTGGCAAGGCATGGTGTGCCTGTGTCTATCATTTCAGATCGGGATAGTAGATTCACTTCGCGGTTCTGGCAGTCATTGCAAAAGGCTTTGAATACCCGGTTGGATATGAGTACTGCTTATCATCCACAAACCGATTGGTAAAGTGAGCGAATGATTCAGACGTTAGAGGATTTGCTTCGTGCTTGTGCTATTGATTTTGGAGGAAGCTGGGATACTCATTTACCTTTGACTGAGTTTTCTTATAATAACAGCTATCATTCAAGCATTAGATGTGTACCGTTTGAGATTTTGTACGGAAGGAAGTGTATATCACCGGTGTCATGGGCAGAGGTTGGGATGAGTCAGTTAATTGGACCTGAATTGGTACAAGAGACTACATATATCGTCTTTCGGATTAAAGAAAGACTTAAGGCTACGAGAGATCGTCAAAAGAGTTATGCAGATAATCGCCGCAAACCTTTGGAGTTTAGTGTTGGTGATTTTGTGATGTTGAAGGTGTCACCATGGAAGGGTGTTGTGCGTTTCGGTAAGAAAGGCAAGTTAGCACCTAGATATGTTGGGCCAGTTGAGATTACGGAGAGGATTGGACTTGTGGCATATCGTTTGAGATTGCCTGAGGAATTAAGTGGTGTGCATGATACGTTTCACATGTTGTTGGGAATTATACTAACAGTTACCACGGCTAAGAGAAGAAGTTACAACTGCAGAAGATTGTACTTGCAGTGGAAACTCATTACTACTGCAAGAATATATATTACCACTGCTTATTAGATAACTGTTAGGAAACGTGTTATAGATAAATATAGAATAGATCTTGTGTATATCTTATTCTATTAGCTTTATACTTATCTTGTAGAAGAGGACTCCTTGTGCTATAAAAGGAGATTCTAGGTTAAAGGTTTGATATACGTTTCTAGAGCTTCAAGGTGTAACCCTAGTGATATCAAGATCACTCGTATTATTATCATTAATAATATTGGAGCTAATAGTTTGTTTACATACATTGTTTTTATTCATATACAACTGTCTTACTCACAATCAAACTTCTAAGTGTTAATAAGTAGATTCCGCATACTTAGTGATATAACTCAAAGTATCAATCTAACACAAGTTCAAGGTGTTTAGATCCATCAAGTGGTATCAGAGCCAGGCTTTGATACTTTGATTTAGAAGACTCAAGTTCACTCAGAAGAATCAATGGAGAAAGAAACTAGTAACTCAAACATTGCTGCTAAGCTTCCAAAGCTTAAGTTGAATGACTTTGAGATGTGGAGGCTAATGATAGAACAATTCTTTATGGTCCAAGACTACACACTCTGGGAGATCATTATGGTTGGAAATTCTTTCAAACCAAGTTCTACTTCAGAGATGATTGGTGGGAAGGAAGTAATTAAGGTCAACACTGGACCTGTTACTAATGATGAAAGACTTCAGTTGAAGAATGATCTCAAGGCCAGAGGTTTGTTGCTGATGACACTTCCCAGAGACCAAGTACTAGCATTCAGCAAGTACAAGACTGCAAAGACTCTTTTTGATGAGATCTGTGAAGTTTTTGGTGGTAATGATTCCACCAAGAAGACTCAAAAGACCTTTCTGAAGCAGACTTATGAAAACTTTGGTTCATCAAGTAATGAATCTCTTGATAGCATCTTCACAAGGCTACAAAAGATTGTTACTCAACTCACTGTTTTTTGAATTGAGGTGGAAAGGGAAGACCTCAATCTAAAGTTCTTAAGAAGCTTACCCTCTGAGTTTGGAACCAATGTTGCTGTGTAGGAAGATAAGCCAGAATTGGAGACCATGAAACTTAATGACTTGTACAATAACTTCAAGGTTATTGAACAAAGATTGAAGAAAGCTGGCAAAATAAGCTCAAGTTCAGGAAGTGTAGCACTCATATCATCATCTCTTGATGATAGTTCAGATGAAGAAAGTGATAGTGATGATGACAGTGCTAACATTGTTGTTTCCACTGGTAGTGGAAGTGTTTCTACTGGTAGCTCAAAGAGACAGATTGCAGGGCTTAGTGATACTACTTTTTATGCCTTTTATATCAAGTCAAGTGGGTGGTTCAATCCTCAATCATGAGGATCTGGATCAAATTGATGAAGATGATATGAAGGAGATGGACATTAAATGGCAAGTGGCATTACTAAGCTTAAGGACAAAGAAGTTTTGGAAGAAGACTGAAAGAAAGATCAACATCAGTGGCAATGAAACAGTAGGTTTTGATAAAAAGAAGGTGGAGTGCTACAATTGTCATAAAAAGGGGCACTTTGCTAGGGAGTGTAGGAAGCCAAGGAAGTCTGACAACAGGTCAACTTGGTACAACCAGGACAAGAAGAAGGAACCTACTACTGATGAGCCAAAGGGGCTATTGGCCATTGATGGAGTGAGCTTTGATTGGAGCTTTATGACTAAGGAAGAGGAAGATGATTCAGAGTCTGCAATGGTTGCTACAGAGCTTGCACTAATGGCTTTTTCTGACTCTGAGGTACAAACTAATAATGCTTGTTCTAAATCTTGTAAGGCCTTAAAAGAGTATGAGAAACTTAAAGCACAATTTAATGAGCAACACATAGAGTTAACTCATACAAATTATAACTTAGCAAATCATAAAAGAGGCCTAGGAGTTTTAGAAACTCAATTAGAGCATTATAGGGCAAATGAATCTAAGTTCAATGATGATATTGCAGTATTAAGAAGAGACTTAGATTATCAGGTTGCTATTAATAAGGTTCTTAGAGAAGAACTAGAAAAGGTTAAAGTGGCTAGTGAGAATATAATGATAACTAAGCAAACACTGGATCATCAATCCAAGTGTATTGATAAAATTTAGGAAGCCCAAGTTGTGAGCAAAGCCAAATCAGGAATTGGATACAAAACAGTTCCACCACCTCTAAGAGGTGTTCCATCACCTCCTGGCATTGACTTAGCTCACACAGGTTTAGAAGAATTCCAGGAATCACCTATGACCTATGGACCAAAGTTTGTTAAACCAGTTGATATTGAAAAGGTTCAGGTTGAGGTTGATGTATTTGATAGTGCTAGTGACTCATCTCTAAAAGATGATAATTTGAATGTTGAGTCTAAGCCTAGTGTTCCTGAGAATGTTAAAGTGGAGATTAAAAGAAGTATTCCTGATGTAGTCAAAGAGAAGCCTAGGTCACAACCTAATTTCACTAGGCCCACTACTAGATATGTAGAGATGTACAGAAGTAACTCAACAACTCCTAGGGGTAATATGAGGAGTTGGAATCATGTTAAATCTAGGCAATTTGGTAGTGACTTTGTGTTCAATAACAAACCCTGTCATATATGTGGTAGCTTTGACCATTTGTCTTATAGCTGTACCTACCACTTGGGAAGAAGGGAAGTGTTTGGGAATACTAGGGTAAATGAACAAAATGTTAATAACTTAACTCACCCAAATCCACTTAGCAAGATGATTCCCAGGTCTATTTTGCTTCATTCTGGCATTAAACCTATTTCCACTGCTAGATCAGCAGTTGCCACTGCCAGAAATAAAAACAGAGTTTACCCTAAGTCCCCTGTTACTACTTTTGTTAAATCTACTCAAACAGGGAAAAAGACCAATTTTGAAAAGAAAGTTAACAATAATCAGAAGTGAGTACCTAAAGTTTCAAAACAAGCAGTTTCCACTGCTAAGCCAGCAGTTACCACTGCAAGGCAAAAGGTTACCACTGGTGGGTCTGTTAACAAGAAAAGGGTAAATATGGGAAATGCTGTTAAGGCCTCAGCATGTTGGGAATGGAAACCAAAAGGAACTATCACCTCAAATAATCCCAATGGTGTATCAATGACCTTTGATAGATATAATTATATTGATACATGAGGCAGATCCAAGTCATTTGTGGCTTGGGTCCCCAAAAGGAACTAATTCCTTTATTTTGTGTGCAGGGACATTCAAAGACTACTAATGATCAAGGATACTCAGACAGTGGATGTTCCAGGCACATGACTGGCAATAAGTCCTATCTTTCAAACTTTCAACCTTATGATGGACAATTTGTCAGCTTAGGAGGAGGAATTGGTGGCAAAGTTTCTGGCAAAGGAACAATCAAGGCTGGAAACATTGATTTTGAAGATGTGTAGTATGTGAAAGAACTCAAGTACAACCTCTTTAGTGTGTCACAGATGTGTGACAAGAAGCATAGAGTTCTATTCACAGAAGATGAGTGCTATATCTTATCTAAGGATTATAAGCTTCCTGATGAAAGTGACATTTTGCTTAAAATCCCTAGAAAAGGAAATTTGTATAGCATTGACATGCAGAACATAGTGGCTAATAATGATGTTACTTGCTTGCTTGCTAAAGCCACTTTGGATGAATCAATGCTTTGGCATAGAAGACTTGGTCATGTTAACTTCAAGACCATCAACAAGATTGTGAAAGATGGACTTGTCAGAGGCCTACCAGAGAAAAGATTTGAAAATGACCAAACTTGTGTTGCCTGTCTCAAAGGAAAGCAACACAGAGCTTCATACAAGACCAAGGCATTCAATTCAATCAATCATCCACTCTTTATGCTGCATATGGACTTGTTTGGTCCTACCTCTGTGAGCAGCATCAATTTGAAGAAGTATTGTCTAGTTGTGACTGATGATTTCAGTAGATTCACATTGGTTTTCTTTTTAAGTACCAAGGATGAAACCACTGGCATTCTTAAAACATTCATCACTCAAGTTGAAAATCAATTTGAAAAGAAAATCAAGATCATCAGGTGTGACAATGGGACAGAGTTCAAGAATAAAATTGTGGATGATTTCTGCAGAGACAAAGGTATTAAAAAAGAATTTAGTGTTGCAAGAACTCCTCAACAAAATGGAGTTGCAGAAAGAAGAAACAGAACACTAATTGAGGCTGCTAGAACCATGTTAGCTGACTCCAAGCTTCCAGTGACTTTTTGGGCTGAAGCAGTTAACACTGCTTGTTACATTCAGAGCAGAGTTTTAGTGATCAAAACAAAGAACAAGACACCTTAGGAGTTGTTCAGAGGAAGGCCTCCTACTTTGGAGTTTTTGAGGCCATTTGGGTGTCCTGTTACTATTCTCAATACCATTGGTCATCTGGGTAAATTTGAAGAAAAGTCAGATGAAGGCTTCTTTGTTGGATACTCTATGGTTAGCAAGGCTTTTAGAGTCTACAATTTAAGAACAAAGAAGATTGAAGAGAACTTGCATGTTCAATTCCTTGAAAATAAAGCAAACATGGCAGGTTCAGGACCAGATTGGCTATTTGATCTTGAAACATTATCAAATACAATGAATTATATACCTCTCACTTCAAGCACTGGAGACAAAGATCTTGAAGATTCAGAAGAATTAATTGATGAAGATGAAGTTTGCAAAGATGATGAAGATCAACTTGTTATGCCACTTTGGGACTTTGTTGATAATTCTGAAAAGCCAAGTGATGCAGATGGTGTGAATAAAGATATTCCTTCTAGCAGTGGTAACTCAATTCCCACTGCTACACCAGAAGTTTCCACTGTCAGCCCAAATGTGGAACATATTTCTCAGGAATCACCAAGTGATGATGTAGAGATCTCAAACATGCCTACAACATATGATATTCCTAGCACATCACAGTCTTCAATTCACAAAGTGCATCCACTTGATAATGTTATTGGTGAACTTTAATCGGGTGTGAAGACTAGAAGACAGACAAAGAAAATGATATTCATGGGTTCATAAGTGAAGTGTATGAGTCCAAGAAACATAGCAAGAAGAATGAATGCTTGTTTTTCTGTTTTCTCTCACAGGTGGAGCCTAAGAATGTGTATATGGCTCTAGGAGAATCTAGCTGGGTTGAAGCTATGCAAGAAGAGTTGTTGCAGTTTAAACTTCAAAAGGTTTGGGTTCTTTGTGACTTGCCTGATGGTATGAAGGTCATTGGTACTAAATGGGTTTTCAGAAACAAGAAAGATGAAAGAGGTATTGTAATCAGGAACAAAGCTAGATTGGTTGCTCAAGGATACACTCAAGAGGAGGGTATTGATTATGAAGAAGTGTTTGCTCCTGTTGCAAGGATTGAGGCTATTAGATTGTTTTTAGCCTATGCATCATTTATGGGCTTTACAGTCTATCAAATGGATGTTAAAAGTGCCTTTCTGTATGGAACTATTGATGAGGAGGTATATGTCTCTCAATCTCCAGGCTTTGAAGATCCTCAACACCCAAATAAAGTTTACAAAGTGGTTAAGGCTCTTTATGGCTTACATCAGGCTCCAAGGAAGTGGTATGAAACCTTAGCTAATTATTTGTTGAATAATGGGTTTCATAGAGGCAAGATTGATCAAACTTTGTTCATCAAGAAAGACAAGGGTGATATCCTACTTGTGCAAGTATATGTTGATGATATTATCTTTGGGTCTACTAAACAAGAGATGTGCAAAGAGTTTGAGAAGCTGATGAAAGATGAATTTCAAATGAGTTCTATGGGAGAACTTACATTCTTTTTGGGGCTTCAAGTACAACAGAGTAAGGAAGGCATATTTATCAGTCAAGACAAATATGTGGCTGAGATTATTAAGAAGTTCAAGTTTACTGATGCAAAATCTTCAAATACCCCTGCTGACAAGACCACTCACTTATTGTTGAAGAATGCTAGTGGTGCTAATGTTGATGTTCACACTTACAGATCTATGATTGGTTCTTTGATGTATCTTACTTCATCAAGGCCAGACATTATGTTTGCTGTATGTGCTTGTGCAAGATTTCAAGTGACTCCAAAGACATCACATATGACAGCAGTGGAAAAGATTTTTAGGTACTTGAAGACTTATCCTAATCTAGGATTATGGTATCCAAGAGACTCTCCAATGGAAATGATCACATACTCAGATAGTGACTATGCTGGTGCAAGTTTGGATAGAAGATCAACTACTGGAGGATGTCAATTTCTTGGATGTAGATTGGTGTCATGGCAGTGCAAGATGCAAACTATGGTTGCTACTTCAACCACTAAAGCAGAATATGTTGCAGCTGCTAGTTGTTGTGCTCAGATCCTTTGGCTTCAGAATCAATTATTGGATTATGGGTACAATTTCATGAACACCATTATTTATATAGACAATAGTAGTACCATATGCATTATTAAAAATCTTGTGCAACACACTAAAACTAAACATATTGAAATTAGACATCACTTTATTAGAGATTGTTTTGAGAAAAAGCTTATTAATGTTGTCAAAATTCATACTGATGACAATTATGCTAATTTATTAACAAAAGGGCTTGATGTGGGTAGGTTTCAATACTTGGTAACAGGTATTGGAATGCTCAATCCGTAAATCTTTGATGTCTAATACTTTTCAGTGTTGCAGGATAGTTTTTAGGTACTAATATTGTTTGTATTGTATGTATGGTTTTCTACTAACTTGTATGCAGAGTTATCAAGAGTACAATGGTAATTAACATACAACAGTAGAAATATTGGTGATAATAGCAAAAACAAAAGAGTACTTTTATTGATTATAAAGAAGAGTACACCACAACCATCAACAAAACATTGTCACCATTACAGAAAACCATCACATAAGACATGAACCTACAACCTAACACCTACTCCATAGGTTTCTTTCCTTTTCCCTCATACTGCTGCTTGCCCTTGGAAATTTTCTTTCTCTTGTCATCAAAAGAGAGTTGTTTTCTTGGACAAGCAAGTCCCAGAACTTGCTTGGGAGGTCTTGGTGCTTGATTAGGCTTGTCAACAGCTGGCCACTTCATATTGTTTATTGCAGTTGTCAATGCTGTGGTAAGGGCCTTTGGAAGCTCCTTGGAAAGATCAAAGGTTGGATCATTGTCATCATCAGATGAAGAGCTTGAATAAAACTCTAGAGATGGAGCAGGATCAGCTGATATCTTCTTATTGGGCTTCATGCTTGAAGATGTAGCAGTTGCAGCACTTGGTGGAAAATATCCACTCCATCCAGCAGAAAGTTCTTCAGAGTCTGAGTAGTAACTGATTTCCTCATCTGAAGAGTCATCAGAGGAGATGTAGATTAATGGAAACCAACTCATGATGATGTTTAGGGTTTGTGTTATTGAAAAAGATTGTTGATGAAAGATAAAAGATGTTGAGCCCCCTTTTATATGCAAAGTCAAGGTCGAATTATAATTAATGAAGGATATTTACTCCTACTTGTTTTGGTAGGTTGGAGGAGTAAATTTGGTTATTATCGGGTTGACTTTTAGAAGATATTTTTGTGAATAGTAACTTGGTTAAAAAGTTACTTTTGGTTAATTCTTATGGGTTAAGTTGAAAGTTACTTTGGTTTGCAGCATACAACCAGTTTTATTGGAGTCATTGGAGTAATAAGGTGTGTACCATAGACACACAACAAATGGTTATTGATTCACCATGTCTAATCCACATACGAATCAACTAGTCTAGAGCAAACGGCTACTGGTAAAGACTTATCAAATCCGTTTATGGTTGATAGTTTACCAAAAACTAGGTTATCAACTCACCATACATCCATGTGATCAAGAGTTGGCTAGTCCATAAGCAAACGGCTCATGGTAAAGACATATCAAATCCGTTGATAGCTGGTAGTTTGCTAAAAACTATGATAAGAGCAGCAAATTTTCATGTTTTATTTACCACTGCTAGTTCATTAGTAACCACTGCAAGAGTAATTTTTCCACTGATGAACTAGCCGTTACAACTGTTGTGTCAGTAATCCAATTTTTACTAGCCGTTGTAAAACTAACCGTCTTTCCTTATTAATAGGGTAAAATCTTTTGTGAATTATCTACTTACTTATTTTAAATTATTCTTTTTCCAAAGATAATTCTTTCTAAAGATAATTCACATTGCGCAACCTCCTCAAACCCTATTAGTATAAATTGATCATCATACGGCTTGCTTTTTATCTTGATTACTAACACTTTTATTCTCTTTTTCACAAATATCATGGCGATTCTAAAATTTGTCGAGGAGCACAACCAAGTGGCCTACTTACAAAAGTCAAACGAGAAGAGTGGCCCTGTTTTTCATCAGATTGTAGATTTTCTTAACACAACTCATATACGGTATGCCTTAACTATTAATCCCACAATCTATGTCTCTCATATCAAACAGTTCTGGAACACTGTGGAGTCCATAACTCTTGAACAGGGAGACACACAAGAATCTGTGGATGCTCTAAGAGCCACAGTTGATGGGGTAACTATTGATGTTACTGAGTCATCCTTGAGGAGAATTCTCCAATTGGATGATCTCAATGGTATCATCACATTACCTAATTCAGAAATTTTTACTAATGTTGCTTTAATGGGGTATGATACATCTGAACAAAAAGTTACTTTTAGAAAAGGATGTTTTTGTCCCCATTGGAGATTTTTAATTCACATTCTTTTACATTACCTAAGTCCTAAGAAAACTTCTTATGAACAATTTGCATCAACCATGGCTTATCCTTTGGTTTGTTTGGCAACAGATAGGACTTTCAATTTTTCAAAGTTTATTTTCAATAATATGAAAGGCAATGTAAAGAGTCAATATAAATTTTTGATGTATCCAAGGTTTGTGCAAGCAGTGTTAAATGAGTTTCAACTGCGACCTCACAATAGTATTTATGAACCTTCCACTCTTAAGCCAAAAGTTTTTCAAAACATGTGTAAGGCTTCAGATCTTTGGAATGGGGTGGTTCATCCACTTTTGCCTCAAATGCTTGCTAAAATTGCTCAAGTACAGGGTGAGGATGCACCAATCCCAGCTGCATCTCAAAACACACCCACTATTGTTGTTCCACAAATTCAAAATGCCCCTGCTATAACTCACACTTATGAGAGAAGGTCTAAACAGCCTACTTCTCTCATCTCAACATTGCATGTTGCTTAGTCTTTTGGTTTAGGAACAAGCAGTGGTGGTTCAAGGCTTCATCCTAGTCCAACTAGGGAAGAGCCTGAATCAATGCCTCATGATTCACCTCTCCCAGCAGGTTACACAGTTGGAAGTGATGAAGGCAGTGTGCAACAAACTGAATTGATGGACATTTGTACCAAATTAGTCAAGCAGGTTCAAGCTCTGGAGAAAGATCTGGCACAGACCAAAGAACAACATGCCACAGAGCTGAATAAATTGAAGGCTGAGATTCAAAGCTTGCAGAATGAAGTTGAGAATCTCAAGAAGCAAAGACCTCAAGTTGTGTTATCTTCATCATCTTTACCTCAGGATGAGTTTTCTGCAAGTTCTACTAAAGTTTTGGGAGATTCTTCCAAACAGGGGAAGAAAATAGAAGCAGAGCTTAAGGAGAGGAGTAAAAATTTTGAAAAAGACTTTGCTGAGCTCAATGATTCTGATAATGCTCAAGCAAAAGATGATGTTGCTGAGACCGAGGGGAGGAAATTAGATTTTGAAGATATGAATGTTGATGCTGGTTTTAATTTTGATGATTTTGTTGGAACTGCTCAACCAATTTCCACTGAAGCAGAACATGTTCCGACTGATCAACCAATTACCACTGCAAGTGAACAAGTTCCCACTGCTACTCAAGAAATTACCACTGCAGAGGAAGAAGCTGCCAGAATAAGATCAGTCAAAGGAAAAGCAATTATGACTGGTTCAGAACAAGAGCTTACAAGAAAGATTTCTAAGAAAGAACAAGCTCAAATTAATTTTGATGCAAGATTGGCAGAACAACAGCAAGCAGCAGAGATTGAAAGAAAAAGAAAGCTAGAGGAAGATGAAGTTGTTAACTTTATGGAAGCAAAGAGGTTGGATAAACTTGAAGCTGTTATGGCAGAACCAATTTCAAGTATATCACCAACTGTCATACATGAGAAACCTCCATTATTCACTTATGTGCCTACAGAAGAATAGATTGAATATTTGATTAACAATGATCAAATAATCAGGAAGAAGGCCATTGAACTTATTGCAAATACAACCTTAAATGAAGAACAAAGGTCTGCTCAACTTAAAGATTTCATTCAAATGAAGAATCAGCAGGCTCTTGATGAAATCATTGGGGATGTTAGAAAAGGTCAAAAGAAGCCTAGAAAGCTTACAAAGGCACAGATTATAGCTGAGATGAAGACTTTTTGTTGCCATGTTGGAAATATGAAGATGGCTCAATTCAAAGGAATGTCACATGAACAGGTTGAAGGTATTTACTACAGAATCAAAAGACAAGATAGTAAATTCATTCCAATGGATCAAGAACCAATAGTTATGAAGACAAAAAGGACTGGAGAGAGTCTTGAATCCAAAGATGCAAAGAAGTTGAAGACTCAGAAATCATCTCAAGCAACAGAGGGTCCTAGCAAGTTGACAGAAGAGCAAGTTACAAACATGTTATTTATAGAGACTGATGTACTTAACATTGAACCTCTACAAGCAAAATATCCAGTTGTTAGTTGGGAGATCTTTTCTGATAGTTTTGGTGTTGCTTGGAAGATCATCAGAACTGGAAGTGTCACAAACATTTGCAGAGACTTTGAAGATATTGTTAGATGTTGTGATAGAGAAGATTTGGATTCTTTGTGGAAAATTGTTCAAGATCAGTTTAAGAAGGATGAACTTGTTGATGTCAAAGCTAAGGAGTTATGGGTTCACTTCAGAAGACTATATGAACCTGACCCAAGTGATAGTATTGGAGATTTGAAGCTCATGGTACAAGAACTTTGTGGAAATTCTATGATTCAAGTTCTGTGCATCATGTTTCTGCTCAAGATGGAGTTGATGTCTTTATGCTGGCTGAGAAAGAATATCCATTGAGAGCTGGAGTATTAACAGTGATGTTGTCAGAGAAGCTTAGGTGCTGGGAAAGAACTGAAGTCATAGATGATTTGCTACAAAGGATTTATGATCAAAGTGTGAGAGTTGATAGAGAGTTAAGAAGAAAAAGATAAGTGTTTGGAAGAATTCCCATATCCTCATGTTTACTGAATACTTGAAGAAACTTATTGATTTATGTATTAATCAAAAGTTAGGGGAGGATTGTTGGGAATTATACTAACAGTTACCACATCTAAGAAAAGAAGTTACAACTGCAGAAGATTGTACTTGCAGTGGAAACTCATTACCACTGCAAGAACATATATTACCACTGCTTATTAGATAACTGTTAGGAAACGTGTTATAGATAAATATAGAATAGATCTTGTGTATATCTTATTCTATTAGCTTTATACTTATCTTGTAGAAGAGGACTCCTTGTGCTATAAAAGGAGATTCTAGGTTAAAGGTTTGATATACGTTTCTAGAGCTTCAAGGTGTAACCCTAGTGATATCAAGATCACTCGTATTATTATCATTAATAATATTGGAGCTAATAGTTTGTTTACATACATTGTTTTTATTCATATACAACTGTCTTACTCACAATCAAACTTCTAAGTGTTACTAAGTATATTCCGCATACTTAGTGATATAACTCAAAGTATCAATCTAACACAAGTTCAAGGTGTTTAGATCCATCACATGTCTAATTTGAAGAAGTGTTTAGCGGATGCTAGTTTGCATGTGCCACTAGATGAGATTAAGGTTGATAGAACACTGCACTTTGTGGTGGAACCTGTTGAGATTATGGATCGAGAAGTTAAGAGTATGAAGCGTAGTGAGATTGCATTGGTAAAGGTATGATGGAATTCCAAACGTGGTCCTGAGTTTACTTAGGAGCGTGAGGATCAAATGAGAGCTATGTATCCTAAGTTGTTTGCTGAGAAGTCTGGTGATACGAGCTGTTAAATCTCGGGAAGAGCTTTCCCTAAGTGGGGGATGATGTAACAACCGTGATTTTAGCAGGTTAGTTAGACTTTTAGCCTTGATTTAATCTAGTTTGGTGTGGTTTGAGTAGTTATATGTGTGTTATTGTGTGTTATAGTGTGATTAGTATTTCGGTTAGCACTAAATCCCTTCGCGTTGTGGTTGTTATTGTGATTTTTGATGATGTTGATTTTGGGAAAGTTCATTTTGATCACCCATGTGGTGTAGAAATGACTTGTGTATATTTGGCGTTTTGAGGTTTTGCGTAACGAGTCTTCATTCAAGTTATTGAGCGTTAGTATGTTATGGGAATGTTGTTTTTGTGAAGAAATGTTTATGGAGTGTGTGAAAATCTATTTTTGGAAACTTTATTTTGAAAATGAATATTTTCCGGTTTGTCGTAAAATTAAGGTTTATCGCGAAAGACGTTAGGTTTTGTTATGGGAATACATAAAATATGAAAAGTATGAGGTTTTGAGTGTAATAAATAAATTAATAAAAAAAATAAAAATAAATAAATATATAAAGTATAGGGGCGGCCGATTATGGGGATAAAGGGAAGAAAAATAAACCAAATTTGATACCAAATACAACTCTAAGCCTTAAGGGTTATCCAATATAATTATAAATACAAAATCAAAACCTCCCTACCCCTTTTTCCTTCAATTAAAGTCGACACAAGGAGAATCAAGAAGAAAAAAATTAGGGTTTCATAGTTGTCTAGCAATAATCAAGAATCAAGGTAAAATCTTTAACCCTTACGTGTAATTAATTAATTATTGTTATGATTCATGTAATATTTAATATGATGGAATCTAGGGTTTATATACTTCTGTAAATTATTGAAGTAAAATATGTTAGTATGATTAGATTTCAATAATATGGTTAATGGTTAAGGGAATTGAGTGTTAAATGCGTTAGATTATGTGTTAGGGTTTGGACAGAAAACTATGGCTGTAAAGATGTGAGTGTAAATAACAGATGGTGAAGAGTTAAGTCACGAATTTTAGGTCTAAATTTAAGTATAATGAAAGAGCTTTTCAAAAAGTCCAGCCATGATCGATTTTAAGGTCGGGAAGTCGGTCTTTTGATTTTTCTTTGTTAAGGTGTCAAAGCTGTCAAACCGGGACAGATTTTGGGTAAAAGTTTGAGGGTGTTTTGTGGTTGTAAATGTGGTATTTTGACTAGGCCTTCTGGAATAGTTAAGTATTAGGTTATATTAGAATACCACGAAGAGGATTCACGAAAAAAACTTGTGGAAGTATTTTATGTAAATCAAAACTTTTTGGTGTGCGTTCAGATCCGAATTTGAGTATCTGACAAGTTTGATTTTCTTTTGAGTACTTGTGTGTGTTATTGGTCCATGGTCTTCTGGGATTAGCTTCTATGCTTATGAGAGACCATGGTGAATTTTTTGTGTGAGTTTTTGAGTTTTATTTGTCGTGATTTTATGTGGGCGAATGTACCCAAAAATTCTGCGTTTTCAGATTTTAAGAGTGCAAGGGATTTAGTGAGTATTAAGTTATGGTAGTCGTTAGTATGGTGTCTAGGAGATCCATGGTGGGTGTATGAGTCTTAACCATCCATCATATGTGTATTACATGGGTTGTATCTTTTAGCTTGACCTTGTGTAATGTGGATTATTTTTGTGTGCTATAGATTGTGAGTTGTTCTTGTAGAAGCTGCGGAGTTTAAGGTGAGTTCATAGTCCCATATTTTTACCTTGTTTTAAACTTGGGATGGGAAAGATGCTTGTCTTAAATGATTTGAATTACTGTGATTATGTGTATGTGTGTTAAAGATCTCGGACTTTTAATGTTATCGTATTTATGCTATATGTGAACGGTAATGATATGATGTGTGATTCTGTGTGGTCCAGTTGGGAGGCTGCTTACCCTGTTGCTCGTGCATACGACCTAATTGGAGAGTAGCAGCCCTACTCACTTTTATTCTGTGTGGTCCGATCAGAGGGTATTAATTTACCCATTATTTGGAGCGGGGGTCACGTTCCGGCCTGGTATGTTGTGAATTTGGATCGGTGGGCACGTTCCGCCCGATGGTTGCCTTATGTGTGATGTTACCTTGTGATACATGTAGCTTATATGATAATTATAATTATTTGTCCAGCTATATTTTATAATCACAGTGATTTTGATTGCCTAGTGTGTTTGAGTCTTAAACCTATGAATCTCACCAACGTTATGTTGACATTTTAAGCATCATTTTTAGGTGAGCATTCTAAGGCCAAAGTTGAGGGCAGCAATTAGGCGAGACTTAGTTGCATATAGAGACCTTACTTATGTTTTGGGATTTGACTTTATTTGGATTTGGTTTTGATACATTTATGTTTTCTGTTTGGTATTTTCATATCTATTGAAGATACCTTTTGGATTTTGTATTGGTTATTTATCTTGGGGTATTGTTACAGCACTGTGTGTTGGTACATTGCTCTATTTATGTGCATGTAGTTGTTCTCTATGTAGACACCAGGTGTTGTGATGATATCCATGAAGTTACACCCACGCGTTTCCGCCGTGGCGGGGTGTGACACCTTGCAGTCAAGAAAAAACCATTAGTTATATTGTTATATGTTGTACCTTGCACACAATTAAGATTTCTCCCACTTGTGCATGGCACAACATCATTTAAGTAAATATGACAATGTCACAGAAATCATATGATTTTAGTCAAAATCAAAATATAGATGTGTAGAACTTTATCGTTTTTATAATGAATCATGCATAACAATTTTATTGATAACGTTTCAGGAAGCAACATCAGGAACGCGACAAGTTATCTTATGAAATTTATGCAATGGTTCTCATAAAAACTATGATGCTTCACTTGTGGAAAGTAATGTATTATTTCAAGACAATCTAGAAATAATATGGGCAACTTGTAAGTTTATAGAGCTTACAACTCCCACCGTATTAGAGAACATTACATGTGTTTCATCACCAGTAATACGATCACGTAGCTCCCACTGGATTAGACAACATTATAAGTGTTACATCACTAGTGGAGAGTGAGAGACGATTGGATACTTTCCTAATTTCTTTGAATATCTACACATTATTGCTAATGTGAGTCACTATGACTAGTAAACATGTACTTAGGTATTCAAGGAAGTGCATCAAGTTCTAACATATAGATGATGGGCTAGCCATCATTTTAAACTTGAAAATAGGCATGCAGTTCCTCCATGTTTATTGGGTTAAGACACATTGCTAGGTAATCATGCTAGTAATTGTCTTTACCACTTTGCCGTATATTGATATTTCCATTTTCTAATTATTTAAACTCATTTTAGTTTGGTAGCTATAGAAAACGTGTTCGCTAGTTATCCAAATATCTTATATTTCTTCAAGTTTTCAATAACCGGAACTAGGGTTATAAAACGAACTTGATGGAATAAGATGTGCAACCATACTTAACCGTTTTGAATTTTACAAGACATCACGATTTCTAGAGTATGTGTGCTTTGAGTTTGATTAGAATTAGGACAATTCAAATATTCCTATTATGGCTTTTCCTCATAAAGAAAAAGGATAGGAATAAGTCTCTTTCTCACAAGGAAAGGAAGACTTAGTTTGATCCTTTTAACAAGAAAAGAACAAACTTTTGTTTATGTTTTTGTGTTGCATTAATTCATTAATTGAATTCACAAAGTTCATATTTAGTATTTTTGATAATTATCCTTTTATAAATTAATTACCTCATGTTTACAAATTAAACCAATTAATTTACGTAAAAGGCTAAGATCCACATTGTGCTTCTACTATCACATCAGTTGATCTGCTAGAAATAGTATATTCAATCGGCAGGCGACGATCAACATTTGTATTACATGTACAACTCTTAGATCCTTATGGGACTCATGGCATCTGATGCGTTGGGATTGCACCAGGCTTTACCTTCTCGAGGGATCTCGAGAAGCTTACAACCCCCACCAGGCAGTGTACCTGATCGATGTAGTATAGTATAATGACAAGTACCGGGGGATTGATCGTTCAGCTAGGAATAGTGTCGCTAGGATTAGAAAACCTAAAGACTAGGTCTAGAGATGAGGGATGATCTTACTAGCTAGTAGACCTAATAAAAAGAGATTATAACCTTGACAATAACTATTCCCCAGGCTGTGCCCAAAAACTTGATGTGTAGGGATTGCACCAGGCTTTACCTCTCGAGGGATCTCGAGAAGCTTACAACCCCTACCAGGCAGTGTACCTGATCGATGTAGTATAGTATAATGACAAGTACAGGGGGATTGATCGTTCAGCTAGGAATAGTGTCGCTAGGATTAGAAAACCTAAAGACTAGATCTAGAGATGAGGGATGATTCTTTTTGTATTTTTATATTTTTTAGAAAGCAAGTAAAAATCTCGGGTTTGAAGGAGTTGGGCGGAATTAGTTGCTAGTCAACTAACCCAATACTAAGATGCAATCAAAATAAAATACTAAAAATGAAAATAAACTAATTTAAACTAAGGTTGTGAGCAATATATGGGAGAAATGTGTTTACTTAGATTTCATTACTCCCTAGATATCTTTTACACGTTAATTACTTGTTATAGTTGCGTGGATGACGGATTGTATTCCTTAATACCATTCATGGGGTGGCGTACTTACTTCCCCAATCCTATGAGTGCCTACTTCACTCCTATTTCGAGCCGGCTAAGAAGCTCCTAACATGGGATCATTAGAATTTACTCATGCATTAAATACAACCAATAAAACCTAGTACAAATCGGTTCATGTTTCCTAAGACGTTCAAGCATGTTACACAATGGAGATCTGCCAGTTTTCTTAAGCCTAACATTGAAATCATTCATCCAATACAACCATAAACAAGTAATCAACACATAATTAACATCTAGGTTTCATTATATCCAAGCAAACACAAGATAAATCTAGCCTAGCATGTTGAAATCAAGACAAGTAAAAGATATAATCAACCAACACATAGACATATTGATTGAATTAAAGAGAAGACTTATCTTAATAACACATGAAAGGATTTAAGGGTTGAAAACCCTTGAAAGCTCTGTAAAATATGAGCTAGGGTTTACAAAGTTCGGCCCTAGGGTTTCTCCACACAAGTTCCTCTTTAATGAATGAAAAATAGAAAACTATATATAGAGTTTAGAAGGTGACGGTGTCAAGAACAAAGGGATGACGCCGTCATCTCGCCGCCAAATAGTTCCTCGGACTGCCTAGATCTGGGTCTGACGCCGTCATGTGTACACATTGTGCAGGCCGTCATGATTTTAACTCTTGACGCCCTTGTTGTGACACCGTCAGGTTTGCACTGGGTCGTCACCACTTTTACTCCTGACGCCATCAGGGTCTTCCTCTTGACGCCGTTAGGTACTGTTCTCAGCATGGAAAATTAAGTCTTTGGCCTTTTCTTCACTTTTATGCTCCAAAAACGTCTGAATTGCTTCCTTTTCCAGATTACACTCCCAAAGTACCTAAAATCACAAAAGGAACGATTTAGGGCAATATTTGATTAAATAAATTCAATTTCGGGCTTAAATGACCCCTAAAAGTGGTTCATTTTTCGCCTCTTCATATACCCTTACACTTGAGATTTGTTTGTCCTTAAGCAAATGTGCTTTTATTCTAATCAAAATACAAGTTAGGGGTCATTTAACACTAACATAAAAGTAATTACAACAAATAATCGTTCCACTAAAGACCAAAGACAAGCACGGAGGTCATACACTAGCACCTCACAAATAGTGTTTAGATACTCACATCTCTTGGGTGTAATAAAGTAATATCACAATATGGAAATGGAAAACATCTCTCACTACCTGTCATAGCAAAATAGATTACCATAGGCTTGGGAAAGGATCACACCTCCACCACATGGCATAAGCACCTAGGATAAACTATCAAAGAGGTCTTTTAAAGGGTTGTAACGTTAGGTGTAGGGATATGAAATACACGGTTTTGTTGGATATAGGCAGTCTTTACTGGTGGCGAGTTAACATCTTGGTTAATTACATGCACAATATGGCGTTGCTAAGCCAAGACTAGACTCGACTTAAGCTAATAAATCAAAAATAACGAAAACATAAAATAAACATAGAATGAAACGGGATGGTAGTCCGTTTGTTTTTTCTTTTTTTCTTTTTTTCTATTTTTCTTTCTTTTCTTTTTCTTGTTTTTTTCCGATTTTTTTTTTCATACACTCTTACCCTACCATCTAAAATAATACATCATAGGGAATGGAAATTCCCCTTACACTTGAATTTTTACATACTTTACAATAAACTAATCTAATGACTCGAATTAAGAAAATCAAAACACTTGAAGTACTTTTACGATTAACGCACATATGGGGGTAATAATATTATGTTCTTCCCATTACTCCATAACATAAGTACTTTACCCATGAGTCCCAATCGTCCCAAAACAATATGTACAAGGATATGACTCGACTTAGCAACCATGTAATCAATTAGATAATTAACATAGGGTTTAACAAATAACAATAATGCACTAAAGATGAGTGCATACACCAAAGGCTAAGGCGATTTGGGTGTACATTTAAGTGGGGTGTAACAAATTCTTCCTTTAAGTAAGATGCTTAAAGTTAGAAACGAAAAGATAGGCTCGGAGGGGTGTACTAGGGGTTTCGGGTAATAAAAATGAGTACAACGCTAATGGTGTGGGAAAATTAATTGACTTAACTAGCCAAATAATATGACTCAAATGGTCAAGTAATTATGATACGGGTTTAACACAAGGATGATCCTAATGCCTCTTATCATGTAGTAAATCCTACTACACGAATGTAGTCTCACTAGCGGTCTCGGGATGCATCACTAACGCAAGTTATAGAATCTAAATGCTACCGGTACACTCATAAGCACTAATAGTAAATGCTTTTCCTATCAAATCTAAAGGCGAACCTCACATATTTGGGTGGAAAGTTTTTCTGAATAGTACGGTTTTGTGCTAGTCATACAACTCCTATCCATGAGACGCTTGCTATGGCTAAAGTTTCACTCCTAAATGTTGTAAAAAATTTTAAATTTGGCGCTAAAATTGCACTAACAAGTATTTCTCATAGTTTTATTACACATCTACCGTTAAACAAACAAACTCAAGCGAAAGTGTATCTGTAAGGTATCATCATTTTACCCTCCCCCTACACTTAGGATGAACATTGTCCCCAATGTTCAAGTAAAGAATGTAAAAGTAAAATAAGTAAAACGAATGAAATCAAATACTCCCCTGATTCGCTCGGTATGGATAATAATAAGGTGGCCAGGTTAAATCTTCCTCCAAGAAAATGAACAATCAAAGCTTCCCTTCCAGAATATAAATCATCTTCTTGTCATACATAACCTGTAAATCCTGAGAAAACAGACAAGGTGACCTCGCATAAAATCGGCGGCAATCTACATATGCTAATAAATCCTAGAAAACAAAATAAGATATAATGCTTGTGGAATGATGTTTGCAGATTTCCTGGAGATTATAAAACTAATAATTCAATAAAAACTTGAAAACTCCGTTAGAAAAACAAAACTGGTAAAATTTCCAGATTTTTACACGTGACGCCGTCAAGAGTAAACTCGTGATGCCATCAGAAGTGACCTGCAGAAATTCTTATGTTAAGTTTCCGGAAAATTTCTAGAAAAAACTTGGTCCTACTTCCTGGAAAATCCTGCAAAACATCATTATGACTCGATACAAGCATTTGACTCTAACAAATACGAATATACATGTTCACTTAATATTGTGGAGAATCATGATCGGTTTTGTTTCTTAAAAACATATTTGGGGTTTCCCCTTACACTTATCTTTTGCAAAAATACCTTTGGGTGAAATTAAGACTAGGCAAAACAACAAAGTAAAGTATTTCCACTATTTAGTTTAGAAACATGATCTACCAACAATAAAAATAAAGCATGCATACGAAAGCAAATAACAAACAAATAAAATAAAATCACACAAAATCATGGGTTGCCTCCCAAGAAGCCCTTTTCTTTATTTATGAGTCTTGTAGCTAGACTCAAGGTCATGGGTTACTACGTGACCTCATCGTTGATTTCACTTTCTGATTGTAAGTGTTCTTTGTAGAAACCAATCACCTTTTTCTCAATCGCTCCTATAATCCTATGGGCAAATTCCTTATCGACTTTATACTTTGGTCCTAGAGTCAAGCAATCTTTGTAGAAAAGACTCTTCTTTTCCCATACATAGTCCATGCCCTTTTTCTTATCCTCTTCATTGATGTCCTCAAAAGTACCAATGTTGTCCATGTCAAAACGGGGCACAAAACGAAATTCTTTCATTCTATTAGGCATCCTATAAGTGATCCTATCGGTGTTACTTGCAAATCGGATTGTCCCTTCTATCTCATCATATTCTAACTTGGACTCTTCAACAAATGGTTTACCAAACACAACATTGGATAACCGACAATCAATAACATTAGCAAGATCTTCAACAATCATAAAGTCAGCGATATAAGTGAAATTCCCAAAAAAGACATGTAGGCCTTTAACTCTCCCGACAAAGTTACAAACTCCAACGGGGTATTTGGGATCTCTTCTAGGTTCAAGTCTTGTTTTCACTATATCATTATAAACACTCGAGGACATAATGTTGATTGGGGATTTAAAGTCAATGTAAGCATTGTCAACGTGTCTATACCCAATCATACATGGTATCTTAGCATTCTTAGGGTCGCCTCTCTTTATCTTAGGTTCGATTCTAGTAAAAGGAGATCGAGGGTTATCAATAAGATTATTATAATATGCAATCTCCTCCTTAGTGGGGTATAGATTAAAATAGTCATTTAGCTTTGGGTCTATTTCCCCTTCGTCAAGTTCCTTAACAATATTCACAAAATCATTAAGCCCTAGGTCCTCATTTGAATACAAGGCGGTCGCTAGGTCACTAAATGCATGGTCGAGCTCAACCTTAATCAACCTATTGAGCTCCCTAAGTTCCCTAATCTCACTCTCAATTTGTTCACGTAACACAGCCACTTCTCTAGGGGAAAGGGGTGGATTCGCGTTTTCCATAATGGTCAACGGAATAATCAATGAATTTAATTTACTAACAAAGGCACGAAGAAAAAAGATAGACTAAAGAGAACCTAAAAAATAAAAATAAAATCTTACTAGAAAGGAATCTAGCAAGTAGACCTAATAAAAAGAGATTCTAACCTAGACAATAAATATTCCCCAGGCTGCGGCGCCAAAAACTTGATGCGTAGGGATTGCACCAGGCTTTACCTCTCGAGGGATCTCGAGAAGCTTACAACCCCCACCAGGCAGTGTACCTGATCGATGTAGTATAGTATAATGACAAGTACCGGGGGATTGATCGTTCAGCTAGGAATAGTGTCGCTAGGATTAGAAAACCTAAAGACTAGGTCTAGAGATGAGGGATGATTCTTTTTGTATTTTCATATTTTTTAGAAAGCAAGTAAAAATCTCGGGTTTGAAGGAGTTGGGCGGAATTAGTTGCTAGTCAACTAACCCAATACTAAGATGCAATCAAAATAAAATACTAAAAATGAAAATAAACTAATTTAAACTAAGGTTGTGAGCAATATATGGGAGAAATGTGTTTACTTAGATTTCACTACTCCCTAGATATCTTTTACACGTTAATTACTTGTTATAGTTGCGTGGATGACGGATTGTATTCCTTAATACCATTCATGGGGTGGCGTACTTACTTCCCCAATCCTATGAGTGCCTACTTCACTCCTATGTCGAGCCGGCTAAGAAGCTCCTAACATGGGATCATTAAAATTTACTCATGCATTAAATACAACCAATAAAACCTAGTACACATCGGTTCATGTTTCCTAAGACGTTCAAGCATGTTACACTATGGAGATCTGCCAGTCTTCTTAAGCCTAACATTGAAATCATTCATCCAATACAACCATAAACAAGTAATCAACACATAATTAACATCTAGGTTTCTTTAGATCCAAGCAAACACAAGATAAATCTAGCCTAGCATGTTGAAATCAAGACAAGTAAAAGCTATAATCAACCAACACATAGACATATTGATTGAATTAAAGAGAAGACTTATCTTAATAGCACATGAAAGGATTCAAGGGTTGAAAACCCTTGAAAGTTCTATAAAATATGAGCTAGGGTTTACAAAGTTCGGCCCTAGGGTTTCTCTACACAAGTTCCTCTTTAATGAATGAAAAATAGAAAACTATATATAGAGTTTAGAAGGTGACGGCGTCAAGAACAAAGGGCTGACGCCGTCATCTCCCCGCCAAATAGTTCCTCGGACTGCCTAGATCTGGGTCTGACGCCGTCATGTGTACACCTTGTGCAGGCCGTCATGATTTTAACTCTTGACGCCCTTGTTGTGACGTCGTCAGGTTTGCACTGGGTCGTCACCACTTTTACTCCTGACGCCATCAAGGTCTTCCTCTTGACGTCGTCAGGTACTGTTCTCAGCATGAAAAATTAAGTCTTTGGCGTTTTCTTCACTTTTATGCTCCAAAAACGTCCGAATTGCTTCCTTTTCCAGATTTCACTCCCAAAGTACCTAAAATCACAAAAGGAACAATTTAGGGTAATATTTGATCAAATAAATTTAATTTCGGGCTTAAATGACCCCCTAAAAATAGTTCATTTTTTGCCTCATCAGCATCTAGTGTCAAACAACTAGTGTCATGTAGGCATGTTTAGTCCCATCTTTGCCTCGGGTCAAGGTCTCACCGCTTAACTCGATCAAGTCATCCAATTTAAGGACGTGCGAGAATATATCTAGGTCTCACGCATAGAGAATAGTCACCTTGGGTTACAATTCAACCTAGGTCCCACGCATAGGCAAAAGGTAATTGTAAGTGTTCTCTACATTGGACGGCGTGACTTAAATTTTGACGGGTAAAAGTTTTGATGTGAATCAAAAGGTGTACGAAAGGAGCATGCATTTATCCTTCGTAGCACCAGTTAAAAACATTTCTTAACTTAAGTCTAATCATTGTTTTAATTTATGTGTGTCAAGTTGTCCATTTTCATGACTAATATTTATCCTACGTGGATAATAAAGTTTGGACAATACATAAATTTGAATAGCATACATAACTAGTTTAGGTGTTATTTGAAAACAATGATTTCAAGTTTCAAAAACTTTGTAAAACTAAATCAAAAATCTTAGTTTTGAAAATGGTTTGTGTTTCGTTTTAAGTTTTATAGAAAACTATTTGCAATTTACATATGATCACAAGATATATAAAAAGCAAAAACAAAACACAACCACAATATGCAAAGCCTCAACCTATGAAAAAAAACTTATGCTTGGTCTCGTGAGCTATCACGAGAACCAAGAGTCAACTAGGGACAAACCACACAACCACACGGAGGACTCCCACTTGCTCCAAGACAATCAAGAGCAAGTTGGAAGCCCATAATGCACATGAAAAGTAGTTGCTGTCCATCCAGAATTCCTGTGTTCGGGGGCCCAAATATCCATGAAGGAGGCTTCCCCGGGCTTAGCTCAAAACTAGAAACTTGTAGGCCCATATCTTGGGTACCTGCAAAAAACAATTCAGAAAAAAATACCTTACTAATCGCCGGGAAACTCCGTTTTACCAACTGGTGTTCCAGCAGTCATTTTTCGGCAAAAATGTCTTTAACTCTTTCGCCTTTCACCACAAGCCACGATTACATTAGACTAAAAATAAAATACAACTAATCTAATTTTAATCTACTGTAAAAGTTCCGAAACAATGGCTACAACCAAAAGAATATCATTACATAAATGCCGAAACAAGTGGCAAAACCCCAAAACATGAAATTAAACAACATTCACAACCATTCAATGCACAAGTGGGTCTAGGTTTTCAATGGACAAGTGGGTCTAGGTTTTCATCGGCTTTGCATATAAACATAATAATACTATAATATTATGATTAAAACATGGTGTTGGCTAACTCCATGGGCAAACATGCATGTATTTGCAATGGAAACAAATTAAATAACAAGAAATAAATTGTTAGCCAACGAAAACGAAGAAATAATTGACAAGAATTAAAACCCCGTTAGGTACGTGTTTCCTATGACTTAAGGGTCAAAACCCACTGATATTAGAACCTTCCAAATACCATTTAACCACAGAAAATATGGCCTTAGGGGCTGAATTAAAACCGTTTCAAAAACCAATTAAAAACATGCGTTTTAGGCCATTTTTTACGTACCCGACAAGTAACCAATTAGCGTATGCATAACAAATGACCATGGGACCAAAAAGTGCAGATCATAAGACCCCTAAAGAGTCGTTCTATGAGAAAAAAATTGGAGCCCTAGGGCTGTTTTAACCATGACTTCAAAAATCATCAAAAAAACACCCGTTTTAGCCATTTTTATTCATACCCGATAATCATATGGCACATATGATGGCTTTGATACAACTAAAGGTGATGTTGAATATATAATCATAAAAGAAACATATAAACGCAGTGGAAAAACATCACCAACAATGGATCCATATAGCCATATGATCAATAAAATAATAAACAACAATAAGGTTATGCCTTTGTAGCGTGATCGATAGAATCATATGGAGACCGTCACCAACGTACACGAATCACCAATGAAACCCAAGTGATCAAAGGAGATCACCTCTATGCTCGATCCACACTACACATCATCGATCACCACCCAATGCTAGTCATGACCTCGTAACAATTGATCTAGCCTTGAACTACACTAGAATAAGGTTAGATGGATCAAAAACACCAAAACCCTCATATGGGGTGTTTTAATTTCGTGGCTCTTGGACAGAGGAAGGGGGAGAAAAAATTGGTAATTAGTTTTCTCATTTAATTTTTTATAATCACCAAATCAAGAGGAGGTTATAAGATCATATGTTACACTTAACCCCTTGAGCTATTTCCCTTGTTCCTTTCTCACCTAGGCTTGCAATGGGGGCCCTAAACGGGCTTGGCCATCTGTTGGTCTAGTCCAATAAACTAAGTACTAGCTTAGTTATTAGTAGCCCGTTATTGATCCCGAGTTACGTAGTCGTATATATAGTGTAAATACGATAAATACAATATATATAATGGTGTCTCTGTGTTTAAGTGTGTGACCCCATAGGCTCACATATGTCCAGCCATATAATTATTTATTATGACACGAGCATACTCCAACAGATGAACGGTTCCCAAGACTTTTGGCGGGAAAAGGGATCAACCAAAGGCGCCTAAATCATATTGTGAATTGAAGATATTTTAAAACTGTTCCTAAAGATAAGGAATTGAGTGTGGTACGCAACAATTACTTGTATCTCCTGCTTTATGAATACTAAACTTCCAAACTCAATATTTCCAACAATGATTTGGGATCGGGTTTTGACCCGATGGAATAAATGTTTGACCGTGACTCGAAAAGAAATAGTAACTAGTTTGTTGCAACTTGATATTGAATCGACTTGGACAACATAAAAGAAAGAGATAAAAACAATTGTTAAATAATAAGTTGTAAAGACATTTGTTATTAAATTTGGTTAATAACGAAGTAAGGAAAATAGAAATGTATGTGTCACATTGTGAAATATTTATGTGACTATTATTTATGTGACTATTAGATGTTGTGATCATTGTGCATATGTGATGGATTGTGTTTTCTTTCATTCTAAACTAACATTTTGCAGGAAAGGCAAAGAAAAAGCTGTTTGGATTGGAATTTGGGTGAATGCTAGTAACTCAGAACTTAATGTTGCTTGTCATAACTTAATGTTGCTAGGCATAAACTAATGGAAGCAAAAAAAAAACTAGGCAATTCTGGGATGTGTATGTTGGTAACCCAAACGTTTAGCATTTATTACCCAAACACGCCTAAAACACATTTCCATATGTAATTACCCCGCCTATTTATATGATATAACCCGAGTAACTTCCTCATTCATCCATTAACAAAAACACTAAAATAGAAGTTGTATCAAAAGGTGTAAGAATGTCTCGATTTGTGCTTCTTTAGGAATTAGAAACGGCTGCTAACTCAACTGAGTTACCATACCAAATGACTATTTATTTTGATAGGGAGGCACGACGGGATATGAAGTATGCGAAAGATCTGACCAAGGCATATCAAGAGTTGCTTGATATTTTTATTCAAAGGAACAAGCACATGGCTGAAATGGAACTTGTGCGTCCCTCGGTGCCGATGTTCAAGTGTTTAGAGTATTTTAAGAAGCTTCAAAAGTCCGAAGTTGTCGAGCTTTTGGAATTGAAGAAGAAGATTGCTGAAGCGAAGCAGAAGGTTTTTAACAAGCACGCATTTGTTAAAGGACTTTAGAAGTATCTTTTGAATTTGAATATTTTTTTATCAATTATGTTATGTTTCTTTGAAGTTTAATGTTTTTGTGTTCAAAGAAAACTTATGTTATGTTTCTTTGTTAATCAAGTTATCGATTACTGTATGATCAAGTTATCTTTTTGTTGATTAATTATGTTATGTTGCTTTGTTGACTATGTTATGATGCTTTGTTAAAAGTCAAACAAAGATTGTCAAACTTGATTGTCATTTGCAAAAGTCAAAGAGTCTCCAGGTGAATTTGGGAAATTCCGGGCAATTACTATCAAAAGATAACTAATAGCCAAACATGATTGTCACTTTGGGTAATTTTTGGTAGTTTTGTGCCTGTACATTCATTTGCATAAGGTCAAACAGGATAGTCAATTTGTGCCATTTTGGGTAATTACTACCAAAAGATATCGAGTAGCCAAAAGATCAAGATCAGATAAATTTACAAGTAAACACTTAACCATTCACCAAAAAGATGGGGTACATGAGCCACTACAAACCACACAATCTAGCCATAAACACTATACTACTTCAGTGCAAGTACCAAAGAAACCACAACTGCAAAAACACAAAGTGTTGACTTCCAAACACTGACTTTTTTAAGGAATTTTTCAACTCTGCCTCCAATTCGTCAATCCTTCTTTGACGATTAACTTCAATTTGAACCTCACGCCTTTGATTGGGATTCAGTTTGTTATACATCTCAAACAAATGCATCTTGTACCAATCACATTCCTCCTCTGGATCATACCAATCCCATTTTTTACATTTCTTCCTACTCGATTTCTAAAATCAAAAAATGTAGTATATTAAACATTTAAACTTAATAATCTTTAAACAAAACGTATCTGATAACATACCCATCGATTTTGGCAGCAAATGAAACGTCGAGCAGGGTTGGATGGTGTCCAAGATGTTACCACCATTGCTGGCCTGCCACATTTGCAGTAATCATCACAAAGATAAGACGACATGAGTTAATTTGATTTTGATTTGGGATTGGTTATGATTTTTTAGAGTGTGTTAAATTAGGGTTTATGTATAATGGGGAATTGATTTGCACAATTTATAAATTGATTGGGACACTCCATCTGTGCATTAAATACTTGTACAGTATTAAACACTCTGCTTCAACCGCTTGTACCTTGAGTGTGCAAATAACTTTTTTGAGTGTGCAGTATTCGGGTCAATCGGGTCGACCCAGAACCCGAGTTAGCCAAATATTTTCAACCCGATATGGGACCTTATTTAGTATTCGGGTTACTCGGGTTGACCCGAATAACCCGAATAAAAAGGAGAAGGACGTATGGAAATGAAAAAATCGTACAAAAATGTACAAAAACGTAATAAACGTTTCATGACGTTTTAATACAGAGGAAAACGTACAGAAAAGCTTAGAACATATGAAAATGAGCGAAAATTGCCAAAAACGTTCAAATTGGATGAAATCGGTCGAAAGGTTGAAATCGGTCGAACACGGTCGCAATCGGTCTAAAACAGTCTAAATCCGTCAAAAATTGTCAACATCGGTCGAAAACTAGCGAAATTGATAAAAATTGATTGAAAACGGTCAAAAAGGGAAGAAAAACGTTACAAACGGATGAAAACGTAAAAAAATACAAAACATATAAAATGTTGTATAGTATTTGTCTTAGTTGACAAAATCCAATGCAGATGATCCATGACCCATGTTAATTACCCATTGTCGATCACCAATCATGTATTGGTCGATAACATGACACTATACGCCACTACAACCCAATGCACATGACCCATTACCCATATTAATTACCCATTATGATCAACAGTGTCACACCTCGCCAAGGCGCAAACGCGAGGGTGTAACTTCATGGATATCATCACAACACCTGGTGTCTATATAGAGAAACAACTAGATGCACAAAAATAGAGCAAAGTATAAACACAAAGTGTTGTAACAATACCCCAAAACATAATAACCAAAACAAAATCCGAAACAATACATAAATCCAAACATAGATGATAAACCACTTCCAATGCAACTAGGGTCTCGTCTAATCACATCCTTCTATCTTATCCTTAGAAAGCTCACCTCAAATGATGCTTAAAACGTCAACATAATGTTGGTGAGATTCATAGGTTTAAGACACACATACACACTCAAGGCAACCAGTTCACTGTGATTATAAAACATAGCTGGACAAATAATTATAGTTATCATATAAGCTACATGTATTCGCAAGGCAATCAACACACATAAGGCAACCATCAGGACGACACGTGTCCCCCGCTCCAATCTTATCATCAATTAGGTCGCATGCGCGAGCAACAGGATAAGCATCCTCCCAATTGAATCCCATTTAAACCACACAACATTATATCGAGTAGGAGTTATTACTCTCCAATTGGATACTCCCCTCCACCCCAATTGGACCACGTAGCATTATCATCACATTATCCAATCCACATAACATTATCATCACATATAGCATTTATACAATAACATTATAAGTCCAAGCATTTAAACCACACATAATCACAGTAACTCAAAACAATTATCACAAGCATCATTCCCATCCCAAGATTAAAACAAAGTAAAAAGTGGGACTATGAACTCACCTCAACTTTGCAGCTTCCAACAAATAACAATCACAAATTTATACAACACAAATAAGTTCACGTTACACATGGTCAAGCTAAAAGCTATAACCCATGCAATACTTATGTGATGGATTTCTAAGATTCATATGACCCACCATGGTCACCTAGACCCCATACCAATCATCACCATAACCTAATACTCACTAAATCCATTGCACTTTTAAAATCAGAAAACGCAGAATTTTAAGGTACATTCGCCCACATGAAACAATAAAAATTAAAGCTCAACAACTAACACCAAAAATTCACCATGGTCTCTCTTAAGCATAAATGCTAATCCCAGAAGGCCATGGTCTAATAACACACACAAGTACCCATAAGAAAATCAAACTTGTCAACTATCCAGATTCGGATCTGAACGCACACCAAAAAGTTTTGATTATAATAAAATACTTCTACAACTTTTTATCGCGAATCCTTTTCATGGGAGTCTAAGATAACCTAAAATGCAACTTTCCCAGAAGGGCTAACCTTAATATCACTTTTTTACCCACAATTCACTATCAAACTTTTACCCAAATTCTGCCCTGGTTTAATAGCTTTGACACCTTATCAAAGAAAAATCAAAAGACTAACTTCCAGACCTCGAAATCAATCATGGCCAGACTTTTTGGAAAGCTCTTCCATTAAACTTCAATTTAGACCAAAAATTCGTGACCTAACTCCTCACCATATGTTAAATACACTCACATCTTAGTTTTCTGTCCAAACCCTAACGCATAAACTAACGCGTTTTACACTCAATTCTCTTAACCAATCACCATACTATTATCGACTAATGATTCTAACATGTTTTATTTTATTAATTTACAAAAGTATATAAACCCTAGATTCTATCATAATTAATATTACATGAATTAACGCAATAACTAATTAATTAAACATAGGGTCTAAGGATTTTACCTTGATTCTTGATTATTGCTTGAAAACTATAAACCTTAATTTTTTTTCTCCTTCTTTTCTCCTTGTGGTCGACTCAAATTTGCAGGAAAAAGGGTTATGGGTCGTTTGGTATGATTATAAGGGTAGGGGTTGGGCTTGTTTGGGTTGGACTAGGATTCCTTATTGCTAGGAATTGTTTTTGGGCTAAAATTTGGTTTCCTTTCCCCCTAAAAACCCTCTAAACCGATTTTATGTATACCCTACATATTTTTTATATTTTTTATTTAATTAAATATCACTCAAAACCTTGTGCTCTTGATATTTTATAAGCTCCCATAACAAAACCTAACGGCTTACGCGATAAACCTTAGTTTTTACGACGATTCGGAAAAATAATCATTTTCAAAACCAAGTTTCCAAAAATAGATTTTCACACCCTTTAAAAGTATAACACATAAAAACAAACTCCTCGTAACTTCCTAACGCTCAAAAACTTGAACGAAGACTCGTTACGCAAAAACACAAAAACACCAAAACTTCACAAGTCATTTCTACACCACAAAGGCTATCAAAATGAACTTTCCCAAATTCCATACTTTCCAAATCACAATTAAACCATTTATGCAAAGGGATCTAGTGCTAAAACTCACCTATATCACTTCAACCACCAAAGACACACCACACAAATGTCAACCGAGTCAAGACTATCAGTCAAACTGACCTGCTAAAACCACGGTTGTTACAAATAGTCATGGATGTGTCGTAACATGACACTCTAAAGCAACTATAAACCAATGCATATGACCCATATGATGTCAAATACCCATTATTGAATGTGACCAGTGATAACCTAATGCATATGACCCATGACCCATGACCCATGTGAATTAGCCATTATCACCGTTCAAGCATGGGTTGCACCGGTTTGGTAGGTGTATAGTTATAGTGTTAATGTTATATGAATTGTATTTGAAGTTATTAAAGGCGGTCATGCATGCATTACACCGGCTTGGTAGGTGTATACCGTTTGTCACAGACACTAAGAAGCAAGTATGCAGGGACCTCCCGATTATGTTATCCGGGATCGAGAAAGTTTGAACTCGGCTTGAGCTTGACTCGAAAAGCTCAGTTTATTTGTAAAGGTGTGTTTTCTTACACAAATTAAATTTGAAATATAACCTAATAATCGAATTCGGTTCACCTTCGACTCGAAAATCCCGATACATTTATAAATAACTATTTACACTTAGTACACTTACATACAAAATATATAAAAAAAACATATGTTATATCACTTACAAGCTCGAAAACTCAACAATAACTCAAGTCGAACTTTTATAAGGTTTAGCTCAACTCATTAAACATTTAACTTCATTTGATAGGCATGAGCTTGAGCTCAAAGCTCGATAAGAATAAGCTCAAACGAACTCTAGTTACTCGACAAAAGCTCAAATCATTTTACTGATATGATCTTGAGCTTTTCACGAGTGGCTCGGCTCATTTCCGCCTCTAATAAAAACAAAAAATTAAGATACTTCACGTGTTAAATTTGTATGTAATATTTTACATGTCACTGCACTTAATTTCCTAAAATAAAATATCCCTTTTAACTTTTCCAAAGCTAGCCCGCCTAAATTTTTTCCCAAATTTAAATTGCCCCTCCACCCAAATATTTCATTGACACACCCATGTTTTTCAATACTCCATCCCAAATATCCACCAAAACTAGATCTGGTCTTTATCTATCTCCTCAACACTTTCCTCACCAATGCCACCGCTCGCACCACCACCACACTCGCACCAAGACCACCGCTAAGGCCTGATCCAATGACATGTTTGGCGGTCCAGTCCGGCTCGGTAAATTTTACTTTTTTTATTGGTGATAAGTACCGACATAGCATCTTCCAGAACATCAGTCTGTCTTAAAACACACACATACACACACAGTGTGCGCAAGTCAGGTGATGATAGTGGAAGCAGTCGTCGTCTATTTGGTTTTTCCGGTGAAGCGTGCACCATCGGATCTTCCAAAGCATCGCGACAAGATATTTTTTGGGGGTGTTGGTAATTTGGGGTATTCGGTTGATAATGAAGATGACAAAACTGGTGATGGTCTTCATCATCATCACATAAACCGAAGACCCCTAAACACCGATGCTGATAGGACAGGCGTATGAACAATACGAGAGATGTACAGAGTCACCTGGTAAGGTTTTAAATGTAAACTTATGATATTTCATGTCTAAAATCTTACCATGTCTTTTTAATTCTCTCATGTAGCATAAATGTTTCGATTCCAGGATTTGAGGTCTCAATTACAATGGCGGTGATGGTTGCGACTGATAATATACAGCGGTGGCGGTATTCAGCTCACTATTACAAATAAAAGATGTAGAATCGATTATAAGAAAGCCTAAAATCGGAAAAAGACCAAGATCTGACTATCAAAAAATATAGATGTTTCTAATCAAGTAGTCACGTTGGTATATTTGATTTTTTCAGCTTATCTTTTCCATTTTTAATTGGGTCGTTGGGACAAAGTTACTTGTACCTTTGTAAACGATTCCTAGAGTTTAATATATACCTTATTTTATATAATCAGGGCTATCAGTTCTAGACTCAAAATGACAATAAAGGCTACTTTGAGATCCATAAGGTCCGCCCGGGTCAGTATAATTTATATGCTTGGGTTCCTGGGTACATCGGTGATTATATGCTTGGGTTCCTGTTTCTAATCAAGTAGTGACGTTGGTCTATTTGATTTTTTCAGCTTATCTTTTCCATTCTTAATTCATCTGCATTCTTTACAGCACCTTACGATTTTGTTTCATATGCTCATAGTTAGTGGTGGCAAAATAGGCAGGTCAGGTAATAGTTCAAAACTTGAAATTTTGATAGGGTGGGAGTTAGGTTGGATTGGCCCAAAGGTGATACACTAATACGTCCAAAGACTCCAAACTTTGTAATTTTGTTTTTAGATAGTTAATGTCAAATATATACAACTCTTTAAATATACTTTAGATTTAGTAAGTTTTATGCCATATAAAATCTACTTCAGACTAAAATACATTGGATCTGGAAAAAGTAAGAGCACAGGTAATTGATCTTTTTTTATGCGTTTTCCCCTCTTTTACTTTCACTTTATTAGAGGAAAATACCATAGACCTTGTTTGTGCAGAAGTAATTTTTTTTAACAGATTGTGCAGAAGTAATTGATATGCGTTTTATTCCTATCATGTTTGTGCAGATAGTTGAACCAGTGGCGCATCAAGCGACTCAAAACCAGCAAAGAATATAGTTGAATCAGTGGCGAATCAAGCAACTCAAAACCACCAAAACAGCAGATAGTTGAACTAGTGGCGCCTAACAAACTAGATGCACCTGACAAAAGACAAGTCAATAGTATCTCTATGTCAAATGTCAAGAAATAGATACACTCGTCAACAATATATATAACTACATACTTTTTAGAGATGAAGGTTTTCTAGCATCTAATCAAGAACTTTATTCCGGTATGCTCATCTAGTTCTGTTATGTTGTGTGCTTTGACATGTTCTAGTTCTGCTCTCATCCTGATGTGGTTATTGTTGATATGCAGCAGCCTACATTTTCAAGGCTTTGATATCCAGATGATGAGATTAGATCAATGGGAGAAAAACTTGTAAGTTTAACTGCAAATTTTATTTTTATGTTTATTGTTTTGGATTAAAAGTCTTCATGATGTTATTTGAATTACTGCTGCTCATGTTTGTGTTAATATTGCTTAGATGGATTTAGTTCTGCTCATGAACTTCAAAGAAAATGTGCCAAGTATTTACTACTGCTAGTGAAAGTTGGTACTGCTCAGAGATCAAGACCGCTCGAAGTTGCTAGTTGCTTATGGAAAAGATTATAGATACTTAGGAAACTATTGTAAGCCGACTAGGACTCCTCGGTATATAAAAGGATGTCCAATTTTATATTTGGTTCAGTTAGATACATTATAATTTTATTATATTTGAATTTGTTTTGATATATATTTGAATTTGTTTTGATATATATTGATTTTTTAAATGTGACTAAAAGATGCATATAGTCACACTTATTAACACTTTTGGTCACTGTTTTCTTAATTTGTTGTGTGACTAAATATTACAAAAGGCCACACAAACATAAAATTCATGTGGCCATTGGATGATCAATAGTCACACAGAATACATATTTGTTCACTTTAAACATCATATGGTCACACCTATTACCACTTTTGGCCACTGTTTGTGTAATTGTATGTGACTAAATACCCAAAACAAACATGCTTTGTGTGACTAAATATTACAAAAAGGCAACGCAAACATAAACTTCATGTGGCTAATGGATGATCAATAGTCACACAAAATGCACATTTCTTCATTTTATACAGCATATGGTCACACTTATTAAAACTTTTGGCCACTGTTTGATTAATTGTATGTGACTAAATACCCAAAATAAATATGCTTTGTGTGACTAAATATTACAAAAGGCCACACAAACATAAAATTCATGTAGCCATTGGATATTAATAGTCACACAAAATACACATTTCTTCAATTTAAACAGCATATGGTCACACTTATTAACACTTTTGGCCACTGTTTGCTTAATTTTATGTGACTAAATACCCAAAAAAAACATACGTTGTGTGACTAAATATTACAAAAGGCCACACAAACAAAAAATTCATGTGACCATTGGATGATCAATAGTCATACAAAATACACATTTCTTCACTTTAAACAGCATATGGTCACACTTATTAACACTTTTGGCCACTTTGTTTTAAATTGTATGTGACTAACTCCATAAAAACAACACTCATTGTGTGACTAAATCATTATAAATGTCACATTTATTTTGTATTCATGTGGCCATAGGACGAGAAATAGTCACACAAAATACACATTTAGTTGAATATATCATATCAAATGTCACATATATTATATATTTATGTGGCCAAAGATTGAAAAATAGTTACTCTCAAAAAACATTTGTGTGACTATAAAGTGTTTACGGTCACTGATAATGACTAATCCAACAAAACTTGTGCCTAATTTGTCAACACATATTCGGGGTTTTGGTCACTTTTTTTCGATGGAAAAGGCCACGAACTCAACAATGTGACCATATGCCACCTACGGTGGCGGGACCTTTGGTGACGCACAACGAAAAAGACGTGTATGACTATATGCATATCGTCACACATTTTTGACGTGACCAATAACAATTTTTGTACCAGTGGGACAAGATCAAAGAACTAGCTGAAAAGTACATGGAACATTTGAGCATGGAAAGAGGTCCTTGATCAAGAAAAGTACATGGAGCATTTGGAGCATGGCAAGTTAGGTGAGGTTTGGACAAGGGACAAACCTCTCAGTTAACTTGTGTTAAAGTTTTAATTCACATTTTCATTCTACATCATTTAAAAGATACCATTATATTTTTATTTAACACCTCGTTTCAAAATTGGTCAAATCAATTGCCGAGAATGTACAGCCATACAGGCACAAATTCTTTGCTTCCTAATATTGTCTATTCACCACTCATCGTAAGAGCCTTTGGTACGGTGGTTGGTGAACTTGTGCCATGGTTGCTCGAAAGCCATACCGTGGGTGGCGCTATGGTTTCTCGAGCAGTGGTGACCAGCACACGCCATGGCTATTTTTTTTCTCTTTTATATATGTTAAATAACGATAAAAAACAAAGTGGACGTTGGGCATGATAAACTAGCCGATTTTTTGGCAATTAAACGAACTTTTTCTTAAATTTTTACCCTTTAAAAACCTATAAATACCCCATTAATCTTTCACTTTTTAACACACTTCCACCTTCATTTCTATCTCTATAGTTCTCTTATTTCTACCTCTTAGCTAACAAAAGTGAATCCTAATCAACAATGGGTCAACTCTATACTCGCTTATCCCCAAAATAAAATATCGAGTTCTTCATATTCTTCTAATCCAAACACACCATTACACACAAATTCCAGCATCTCAAACACCAACCAAGTTTCATCATTCGGCTCGACATACCACCAAACCAATTCCCCAACTTTAACCCATTTTTCAGCCAATTTACACCCGACTAATTCACCATATGACAACAATTTCAACTTCAACAAACCTAGATTTTCCAACAATAAACCCCAATTTGCCAAACAACAACCCCAACAATCCAAAACCGCGGACCGTCGTCACCCAAAAAATGTTGCAAGACCAAAGCCATGAAACCCCGAGAAAAGAAACCGAATGATCTCATACGTTTTGGAGCAAAAAAAGAGCTAATTTTGGCGGAATGTTACATACAAGTATCCGAGGATCGGAAAGTCGGGAATTGCCAAAACAATGACACATTTTTTTACAAATTTCTTGCCCAATATAATGAGCAAGCCAAGCTTTATGGTTTCAAAGACTCTACTAAGAACATGTTGACGGAAATGTTGACTCCGATGAACTGATAAGTCGGGAAGTTTAACTCTATGGTCTAACAAATCGTGGCTCTTAACGGCGAAAATGATGAAGATTTGATAACCCGGGTTGAAATTTTGTATAAAGACTACAATGGGAAAAAAATTTCTCACAAAAGCGTTTGGTCTTTTTTGAAAGACAAACACAAATAGAAAAATCCCGATTCGACACAAACAAAAAGAAACCGAGGAAGAACCCGAGCTTTTGGAGATGATGCTTTGCCACGTCCACCTGACAAAGAACAAAAGTCTAAAAGTCAACGATATTCAAACTTATTCGCCACCTCTGGTTTACAACAAGAAATGTTTCAGGAATTGATGCAACAACAATTTGCATTAGACCGTGAGGTGAAGATGGAACGTTGGAGCGCAAGACTATGGCGAGATTTGAATTTCTTAGCGCTCAAAGAGGGAACGATGACTTGAGAACGCTTTCAATGAACACCCACGGGATGCATCCGGAAGACGTGGCTATCATCAAGGAGCTTAAAAAAAAACTGGGCCAAATATTATTACCGAAACTAGCTGAGTTTATATACTTTTTTTAAGTATTTTTTATTTTATGTATTTTTATATTAATGAAATTTTAATTTTAGTTTAATGTGTTGTTACTATTTGAATAAATGAATAAAATAAAAAATTATAGGGTCCATTGGTGTCTTATGACCAGTGTTGTAAAAAGCCCGCCTAGGCGCTAGGCGGCCACCAGCCGCCTCGATTTTTCACTAGGCGGCCGAAAAGCGGTCAATGGTGGTCAACGCCAGTCAACGGCTGTCAAGATAGATTTTAAAATTTTAATTAGGCTTTTTTCTTTCTATCAGTCGTATCTTGTTTTTAAATGATGTGTAAGAATGAATTTGTGATGTAATTGTTGCATAGGGGAAAAATTAGAAAAAGATAAGATGAGAGACATGAGATTATGACTAGAAAAAGAAAAAGGAGGCTTTACTTAAAAAGAACTCTGATTTAACTAAATATAAGCCCTAATTTACATTTAAAGCCCAACATCGATCCAATCTTTTATTAAACCTACTTAGTTGTTTATGCAAAAATTTATCAATATAAATATAAATTTGAAATTTATATATAAAAAAGTTCAAACCACATAAGCCCCCCGCCTAGACCAACTAGGCGGTAGTAGATAGCCAGACTAGCAGCTAGAGATTTTTGCAACCCTGCTTATGACAAAAGAAAATAATGTTATATGAGGAAATGTTTTGAGGGTTATAGATTCTGATATTATAAGAAAAAATGCTGAAATAACGACATTTTTTTTCACAACCCCATCTTATACCTTGTGTTCTAAGAATGAATTATTTTATTTGGACAATAAAGTAAAAGAGAGTTAGGAAATAATATAAATGGCCCCACACGTGTTTAGCTTAAGGTGTTAATAAGTAGGTTCACCGAATGTAACCTCTACTTGACTTTTTTTAAGTTAAAAAATCGACAAAATGTCCCCTTGATTGACTGCACATCATTGGTTTACTACTACAACCCAATGATTCTCACTTCACTAATCCATTCTTAACTTATAATATTTGACAACACATAATTTGCAAGATCAAGTAAGCATTTCTTTATCTTTTTCGAATACTACAGCACGAGTGCATAAAGTACATCTTCATGTCAATCCTTTAAAATACATGTCCGTAACAAACACTAATTAATGATTCAGATGTCGCGTGTTAGGAGATGGCAATGAAGTTATTTCAGACACATGATCATAAAAAGCTTGTTTAGATATTGAATGCAATGACGTTATTGTAGTGTACACTTTAAAATGAGATATAATAGGTACACTTATGGACCATTTGATCAACTATTATAGATCAAAATTAATTCTTATTAAATTGGTGGTTGCTTTAATATAATAGTAGCAATTTTGTAAATTAATAGAGTTTAATGAACTTTTATTTACCTCAATGTTTATGTAGACCATGCCACAATATTCTTTTTGTGTTACAGTAGACCAAAATACAAAGTTCACTATTTTTATTAATAATTATTTTATTTGTTTGTATGACATTTTTGTGATACAGACACACAATATTCATTTATCACACTACTTTTTATGAGACAAATTATATCTTTTGACACGTTTAGTTTCATGATACTCCGTATATTTTTAGTAGTAGACTCAACTTTTTTGACACATTTTAGTGAAGTTTTTTGAAACACAATAAATTTTTGGTTACATTTGCCGTAATACATTAATAATTTTGACACATTTTTAGTGACACATAGTTTCATAATACATTTTTAGTGATCCGCTATATTTTTTGACACACTTCATTTTGTGATGCATTTCTAGTGACACGGTCAAGTATTTTATACGTATTTAATGACACACTTAATCATCTGATACATTAATACAAATACACGTCAACATTATTATCATTGATACAAAGTTATTTTTGTATCATTGATACAAAGTTATTTTTGTGCTACGCCAAAGATACATATGTCTTTCAATATTGTTCCACAATCTACTATAATAATAAAACAGGCTTTTGAAATTATCATCTTTCTCCAAAATTCTTTAAAACTTGACACCTGGAAAATCATCTTAATCTAACGGCCTGGAACATTTTAGTCTTGAAACATTTGACTTTGGAAAAAAAAAAAGGCCGGCTTCCTTGAAACGCTTCTCATTTGTCAACACTAACAAAACAAACACACACATTCTCTCTAAAAAAAACCCCTTTTCAAACGGTTCCAAGAGCATCTACTTGATTTTCTTCATTGGATCAATGAACCTGTTGAAGGTGGAGATTAACTTATCTGCTAATGTATTATCTTTTTAAATTGCTCAATTTATTTTTTGTTCTAATCAAATCAGGTAGTTTGATATCAACAATCATTAATCTTTGGGGGGATGATCATATGAACCTTAAAATCCATAAAATTTTTATTTTGATAACAATTTTGGGGGAAAATCATTAATATTCATCCAATTAATGATTTTAAAATAATTAATCATGAATCCCTATCCAATTATCGATTATCATATGAACCCTAGCCGCATCTTTTTTTTTTTTTTTATTTCGAGTTCAAGCCTCAAGAGCATGAACAAGTTTCGACTTCCACACAGGTAATTTAAATTATTCTTTTCATTATGTTTTACTTTGTTATTCATTGAAGTATGTTTTTTTTTTTTTATTATTCACATTAACAAATAAATTAAATTGCTATTTAGGCGTTTTTGAAGATGTTGCAATTTTCGAGTTTAATGATCCAGGTCCTGTTTTTAAGTATTTGTTTGTTAATTCCCATTATTTTAGGATGCAAATTAGTTATTATCATTTGATTAAGAGAAACCCCCAATTTATGATTCAGTAAAGCTTCAAACTTAAAATTAGTGATAATTCAGGAAACTATTAAATTTTCAAAATTTATTCAAAAAACGCCCCATAATTATTATCTTTAACCAATTCCCTTGATTATAGGGATACAATTTTAATTTCAAAATAATTTCCTTAATTATCTGAATATTTTCAAATTTTGATTGATACCTCAAACTCATCTATAAATATTGACATTTCATGTGCAGTTTCATCACACATCTCATCCAACTCACCCTTTATTCAACCAGTTACTTCTATCGTCGAATTATAATTCTCATAATCTTATTTTAAATTACTATAATTTATTTTTTTGATTATTCTAATCATTGACTGTATGTTTATTTGTGTAGTTAAAGCTATGGAACATAACATCACACCGTTGTCCGACATCGACCCTATGTTGGATGATCTCAAGGTACTGGCTCGCTGCATAAGCATGTGGAAGTCCCACCCTGCATGAAGGCCCAATAAAATCTGGAGCTTAGACATGGTTCTCCAAGATCCACAGGTAATTTAATACACATGTTATCATCTTTCAAATATTTTCATTAAATAGCTATTTTATTCGTTCAAACTATATTTCAGGGGAATCGTGTCAAAGTGTAACACCCCCAAAATTTGATACAGCGGAAGACTCAACAAGCTTTCGGGGTGCTACGGGGATTGGTATCCATTCAAAGTCATGAAAGAACGAGATAAAGTAAACATAAGAAAAACACAACCAAAACGGGTTTTAAAGTTTACATTTATCCCAAGAATTATCCAAAGTAAGGCCCAAAAGAAATAAACATAGGTCCACAATAGTTTATCAGAGTTTTAGAAAAATAGATCCATAACCGGTGCCATTGCCAAGCCTCCAATCCCAAGCATCCATAGAGCATCACTTAATTACCTGAGAAAACGTGCTAAAAGTCAGCTTTCGCTAGTGAGATCATAGGTTTAAGTTCATAATTCGATATAGTGGACATATACGCAAAACGCTTGCTAGCTAGACTAGGCCTCAATCATCCAACCATAATATCCAACCAAAATGATCCAACCAAAATAATCCAACCAAATCAAATCAACCCAATAGGTGCACGCTATAGCTCAAATCAATCCAACCGATAGCTTACCTAGCTCAAGTCTAGGCCTCGCTCTAAAATCAATCCAATAGCTTACCTAGTTCGGGACTAGGCCTCGCTAAACAACTAAATCAATAGCTTACCTAGTTCGGGACTAGGCCTCGCTTAATCCTACCTAGTTCTATAGGCATAGCAAGTTTTGAAATAAATAAATAAAGCGATAATAGTCCACATAAAACATTTGCACGTTTCTCACCCCATGTATTGAAAACAAAGTTCAAGAGTAAAAAGTGGGGTTATGACTCACCTCAAGTCCAGAAAATCCTCAAAAGAAATCGATAGAGAAAGACGTAAGCAAACTCAAGCAACTCACGTAACGGCAACTATAGACTCGGCACTTCCTAACAATATCAAACTCGTTCAGAAATCATTTCCTCAAAAAATCAAATATTCCCATTCCCGAACGTATTTCATTTTACTTTCCAAAATATCCATTTCTCGAATTAACTTCATATTAATTTGAAATTCGACGTTTGGTATCCATATGGGTGAAGGGTCGACACAACTCAAACCAAAAGCCACAACAAACGAAATAATAAACCAACTATAGGTCTAATATTAGCCCAACATATTATTTAAATAAATCTTCGAAGCTTATCAAATCCGTCGATTTGGTAATCCCCCATATTTATTTAGGTAATATATCATTCCAAAATTATACCCAACCTAAAGCACATAGCACAAAGAATTCTATTTGGTATATATTGTAGTCCAATAAATTCCCTATATATATCATCGAATCGGCCAAATTCCACGAGATACATAGTAATTTATTACCCTAAAACATATACCACAACCTATGGGCATCGTGGGATACGATGCCCATTAATATACTCATTTTATATAATCAAATAACTCGATCTAATCCGTCGATTAAATAAGTCACTTGCTATAGAAAATGTTTATATTAATCGTCATATATCCGTGACAACACAAAAGTCACAATATAAAGCCCACTTTGACTTTAAATAACCACAACTCGTATAACTCGATAAGTTTCTAAATTTATAAAAATCATGTTTTTAATTATTATTTACCCGACTTATTAGTTTTTTCCGTTATTTATAGTTGTTAATCTATAACAATATTCTGACATTTATTACACTATTTGCATAGTATAATAACTATCGTTATATTATTATAACGCTTACTCGTGATTGTTTTATTATTAATATACGCATATATATATATATATATATATATATATATATATATATATATATATATATATATATATATATATATATATATATATATATACACGTTTATCACGTCTATATACGTATATAAACGATTATATTCTCAATAATATTATTACGAGTATTATTTTTAATATTTGACTTTTAAATATTTATCGAGTCATCGAATTTGGTCACATGTCCGAGTCATGACTCTCGGCTCATAGTCCAAGTCCAATATAAGAATCAAGTCAAAATAAATATATCATCTCCGACCAAATCAATCCCATAACCACGTGCTACAACAAGAGGGTCCGACTACGGCACCCAACTAACCTATCTCTGTCATCTAATGACCGTCTCACAATCGGTCCCCAAGTTCCACACTCGACAACACATCTCCAATATAACTCGTAATCCAAATATACCACAACAAGTCCAAATCAATAAGTCCATGGCCAAAAGTCACAACCACGACAACAACCATAATAATCCGACAAGTAAAAATACAATCGAAAACATAAACAATTACGGGTTGAGTTACAAAGTCAACCTGGGTCAATATATACGCCCGAAACAAGGCACGGGAGTCCCACCCGAGACCATTTGGTCTCGGCTAGCTCTAGTTTGAGCCAATACGACCCAAACAGCCCCTTGGGGGTGTCGGCCGAAAACCAAACGACCACAAGGTCGACCAAACATCACAAACAAGCACCAAAGATCCAAAAAATAAAAAAATGGTCAAGAATAACACATCCAAGACCCAAGCCGAGAGCCAATGCTCTCGGTTAGCCTCGACCCATCGAAATAACATGAACCCGGATACCAAACGTTTTTCCTTAACCCATTTTCATCAAAACCCATTTGAATCTTGCATTATTATCCAAGAAAACCCGGAAAGAAACCAAACCCGTGACCCTAGGTCACGACTTAAGCCAAAATACGAGCCAAAGCTCATCCTACCTTCGATTCCCAAGACCAAATCGAAAGGATCTTCAAAACCAAGACAAGAAATGACGAATTTGTGGTGATAACGAGATGAAAACAATAGATTTAGGGCGCGTGTTTATATGGATCAGATAGAGAATGATGTGGGGAGTTGATTGGTGGTGTTGGTTTTGATGGGGGAGCGGCGGTGAAGGTGGTGGTGGCCGGAAAATGATACGGCGGCTAGGGTTTTTTTTTGGGGGGTGAAGATAGAGAGAGTGTGTGAAATAATGGTGAGGGTGTCGTGTGTGTGTTGCTTAAGACTGGACCACAAGGACGATTTTAAGTAATTTTAGAAAAAAAAAATATTTTTATTATTAATAATAATAATAGTGAAGGTGTAGTGGGCTAAGTAGCCCAATGTACACACACGGGCGAAACCCGAAACCTTAAATAACCAAACCACTTTCTCAAACTGAACTCGTTCCAAAAATAACCAAAACCTCGCGATACGTCCCCAAATAATAATATCCAAACCAATATAAAAATAATTAAAATTGTTAGGTTAACCTAGTGCCGGAGTCAATGTAGTGCCAAAATAACGATCTCAAAATAAATCATCACGAACGAACCAAACCAAACATAAATAAATAATCAAATCCTCATAATTCCAACGTTCATAAAACATCTCGTCACAATAAACTTTTCAAAAATTCCAAAATTATAATTTTTAATGTAATACGGGTTTTAAAAATGGCTCCCTATTTTGCCAGTTGTCACATCGTCCCAGCCTCAGAAGGAACCCGTCCCGGGTTTCTCTCGGAACAACCCATCTACGAAGTAAAAAGCTTCGGATATCTCTTTCGAAACTCATCCTCACGTTCCCACATGAATTCCGGTCCATGCCGCGAATTCCAACGAACTTTGATGAGCGGGATGCGACTTCTCTTAAGTCGTTTAATCTCTTGATTGGTATAACTGGCGTTTCCTCCGAAAGAAATTTCTTCAGATTGCTAACATGAAACACATCATGAACTTTATTCAATTCCGTTGGCAATTCCAATCGATAAGCAACGGGCCCAATTCTTTCCAAAATAAGAAATGGTCCAATGTAGCGGGGATTTAGTTTCCCACGTTTCCCAAAACGTATCACACCCTTCCAAGGCGAGACTTTCAGTATCACTTTCTCTCCAACCTGGAATTCTAGGGGTTTACGCCTCTGATCGGCGTAACTTTTCTGCCTATCTCTAGCTGCTTGCAGTCGATCTCGAATTTGCGTTACTTTCTCAGTAGTTTCCAAAATAAGCTCAGGGCCTGTGAGTTGGCTATCTCCAACTTCTGCCCAACCAATAGGTGAACGACATTTACGACCATACAAAGCTTCAAACGGTGCAGCTTTAAGACTTATGTGGTAGCTATTGTTGTAGGAGAACTCCGCAAGGGGTAGATATTTCTCCCAGCCTTTACCAAAGTCTATTATGCATGCACGAAGCATATCCTCCAAAGTCTGAATAGTTCTCTCACTTTGACCATCGGTTTGGGGGTGATATACAGTACTCATATCAAGTCTCGTCCCCAAAGCGGTTTGAAGTGATCGCCACAATGCTGACGTGAAGCGGCTATCGCAATCAGAAATAATCGATATCGGAACTCCATGACGAGAAACAATCTCCTTCACACACAACCTCGCAAGTTTGTCAACACTATCATCTTCACTAATCGCCAGGAAATGAGCAGACTTAGTCAAACGGTCCACAATTACCCATATAGCGTCGCAACCGCTAGCTGTCTTTGGTAATTTGGTAACAAAGTCCATCGTGATACGCTCCCACTTCCAAATTGGGAGTTCTGGCTGCGTCAATAATCCTGACGGTCTTTGATGTTCGGCTTTAACCTTAGAGCAAGTCAAACACTTACTGACATACAATGCTATATTTGCCTTCATATTTGGCCACCAATATAACTTTTTCAAATCCTGGTACATCTTGTCAGACCCAAGATGAATAGAGTATCTTGACTTATGCGACTCGTGCATAATCAACTCTCGAATTCCTCCATACAATGGTACCCAACTTCGCTCTCCAAAACATAATACTCCATCAGAACGCTTAACAAATCCCTTCTTATTTTCTGCCATCCTAAATATGTTCTCAGCAAGTCGATTCTCTGCTTTCAACGCTTCCATTTGAGCTTCTAATATTTGAGACGGTAATGGCGATACGATAGTCATTCCTAATGACCTAACTCGTAACGGTGGAATTCTCTCCTTTCGACTAAGAGCATCAGCAACAACGTTTGCTTTTCCAGGTTGGTAGCGAATTTCACAATCATAATCGCTTAGCAACTCAATCCAACGTCGCAGTCTCATGTTAAGCTCTTTTTGGTTCAAAATGTGTTGCAGACTTTTGTGGTCAGTAACCACTACACACTTGGTTCCATACAAGTAATGTCTCCATATCCTCAAAGTAAAAACCACAGCACCTAACTCCAAATCATGGGTGGTGTAGTTCTTCTCGTGCTTCTTGAGCTGTCGGGAAGCATAAGCTATCACTTTCTCTCGTTGCATTAACACAGCTCCTAAACCTTTATGAGAAGCATCACAATAGACGACGAAGTCCTCGTTACCTTCGGGTAACGCCAAGATAGGAGCACTACACAACATTTCCTTAAGTAACTGAAATGCTTCCTCTTCCTTATCTCCCCATTCATACTTAACACTCTTTTGAGTCAATTTGGTCAACGGTTTCGCTATCTTCGAAAATCCCTCAATGAATCTTCGGTAATAACCGGCTAATCCCAAAAATTGACGAACTTCTGTTGGGGTCGTAGGTGCAGCCCAATCTTTAATTGCTTCAATCTTAGCAGGATCCACATGAACTCCTTGTCTATCAATCACATGATCTAGAAATTGTACCGTCGGAATCCAAAATTCACATTTCGAAAACTTGGCATACAGTTTCTCCTTCCTGAGCAATTCTAAAATAAGTCTTAGATGCTCCTCATGCTCCTTCTCACTCTTCGAATAAATTAGAATGTCATCGATGAACACAATCACAAACTTATCTAAGTAAGGCTTATACACCCGATTCATGAGGTCCATGAATACCGCCGGTGCGTTAGTCAACCCAAACGACATCACCTGAAACTCGTAATGCCCGTAACGGGTTCTGAAAGCCGTTTTCGGAATATCTTCTTCGCGAACTCGAAGCTGATGATATCTCGATCTCAAATCGATCTTCGAATACACACTCGATCCTTGAAGCTGATCGAACAAATCGTCGATCCTTGGTAACGGGTATCTATTCTTCACCGTTAACTTGTTCAACTCTCGATAATCAATACACATGCGAAACGATCCATCCTTCTTCTTCACGAATAAGACCGGGGCTCCCCAAGGCGAAGAACTTGGTCTTATGAATCCCTTTTCAGCTAACTCAGCTAATTGTTTCGACAACTCTTCCAGTTCAGTAGGTGCAAGACGGTAAGGCGCTCGTGCTACAGGTGCAGCACCAGGTATCAACTCAATCTGAAATTCCACTTGTCTAGTAGGCGGAATTCCCGGCAAATCATCGGGAAACACATCCGAAAAATCACGAACTATAGGTACATCTCCAATGCACCTTTCTTTCTTCTCCTTCTCTCCTTTCTCAGAAATTTGAGCTAAGAAAAGGCAACTTCCTTTTTCCATTAGCTTCGGCAATTTAGTGAAAGATATGACCGCTAGTCTAAATGGGCCTCTCAAATCCTTTCTATCTTCGGGTATGTTCAGCATCTCCTTGCCGTAAGGCACACGCACGATCTTCTCATCGCAAAGTATATGAGCACGATACTTCGACAACCAATCCATACCAATAATGACATCAAAACTTCCTAACGTGACGGGTAGAAGATCTATGTTGAAAGGACGATTCAAAAAGTTTAACGTGCAACCGCGAATGATAGTCCTAATCCTCTCTATATTCCCATTAGCTAACTCTACATCATAACCAATTCCTAAGGCCATCGGGGGTTTCTCTAGTAAGGGTGCAAATTTAGTGGACACAAAACTCTTATCGGTACCAGTATCAAATAGTATGGAAGCATAACGATTATTGAGAAGGAACGTCCCAGTAACGACGTTCGGATCTTCTCCTCTCTCGTTCCCAAGTGCATACACTCTTCCATGAGCAGCTCCAGCTTCCACACGTTGGTCCCCATTATCTTGTCGTCCACGGTTTCCTCCAGCTCCGCGGTTTCCATTATTGTACCCATTACCACCCGATCTTTGATTTCTTAGGTTCCACGATTCCCTACACTCATTCCTATAGTGTCCCTTCTTTCCACATCCATAGCAAGTAACATTTGCCTTACTCATAGTTTTAGGAGTAGCTTGAACCATAGCAAGTGGTCGAGCTCTACAATCCTTAGCTATGTGTCCCATCTTAGAGCAATTCTTGCACATCACAGTACATCGACCAGAATGATGCTTGTAACATCGGTTACACTTGGGTGCATCTCCATTATAGTTCTTCTTGTCTCCATCTCCCATAGCATAAGCTCTAGTAGTTGTTTGTCGCTTGTTTCGACGATCATTACCCTTAGAGTGATCATCCCTCTTCCTCTTTCCATTCTTGTCTTTCTCAGCTTCTTCCAGTGCCAACGAGTCCATCAATTGTTGAGCAATAATGATAGCCTCATGAATGTTTGCAGGCTTAGCAGAAATCACATCGTTCCTTGTAGCTACCGGCAACCCATTGGTATACCTTTCAATCCTTTGAGTCTCAATCCTAACCATATCGGGACAAAGTAAGGCTAACTCTCGATAACGGCGATTGTAAGTTGCCATATCGGTACCTTTCACCTTATGGTTCCAGAACTCAATCTCCAGCTTCTTAATCTCATTCCTTGGGCAGTAAGTCTGAATCAGCAAAGACTTAAATTGCTCCCAAGTCATAGCATAAGCCACATCACTCCTAACCGAGTTACGGTAATTGTTCCACCAAGTTAAAGCTTCATCCTTGAAAGTAAAAGAAGCAAACTTTACCTTCGTATTCTCTGCACAACCACTGACATTAAACACTGACTCAGTCTTTTCTATCCACCTGACCAAGTAGACCACTCCTTCAGTTCTACCAAACTTAACGGGTCCACAGATCTTAAACTCCTTGTAGTTACATCCATTAGCACGAACAGGTGGAAACGTTCCAGCAGAATTATTGGAATGATTTGACTCAGCTAGTAGCTCAGCAACTCGTTGCTCCACAAGTTGATTGATCATTGATTGATCCACAGTAGGTGCATTAAGTGAAACATGATCATTGTCTCCCTGAACATCAACATTTCGATTCCTGTTGTTGCGGTTGGTAGTGTCCAGGTTATCAGGAGTAGGGGTCTTAACATTTCGAGTAGGACGGCGTCCTCGACGACCAGGGGTAGTCGTTGCAGGACCAGTTCTGGTAGCTCTAACAGGGTTTCGTCGTGGGGCCATTGATCTGAAACATCATACAAGTTCGTGAGTCTCCGATAGAACTTATCATGTGCTCAACAAGAATTAAATCAACGAAGCCAAGTCATGGAAAGAATATCAACAGTACACCACAAGACATCAATAAGGCGAATAGGAACTCAATTTCCATAATATCCAAAAACCACATAATACCATATAATAACCATCAACCATACAATAAAGATCCAACATCGTTCCAACTACCGAAAACACAAAAGATAATAATCGTTCTAACAAGACGAGTAATCAACGGAAAATACATCAAAAATAGGATAACTAGCTTTTCCAACCGAACACTCCTCGGTTAGGAAAGCAACAAGATAACATAGCTCAAACATCTAGCCACGCTGCTGGCGGAGGCTCCTCAACTCCTGCCTCAAGCGATCAAGATCTCTCCATAATGATCCTAACTCTACACTATGGGTGTCGCTGTCTCTCTTGAGGTCAGCGACCTCCTTCTCCAGCTCGGCATTCCTTTGCCATAACTTGCGGTCGGCCTCTCGAGCTGTAATAAAACCTCGCTGTAAACTCTCAATCTGCTCGTGAACCTCCATCAAACCTCTCCTCATTTCAGTAACTCTCCTCTCAGCCGTAACCATGTCGATCCTCAACTCCCCAATGAACTCAACGGTCACCCTATCAATCTGCTCAGACATACGTGTAACTCTCTCACCAAGATCAGTAATCTGAGCCCACATCCTACCAGTCTCACCTAACTCTGCATGCTCAGCAGAAACCTCAGAAGGTGCATCTGACTCAACGGGACTAGCAGGTGGCAACTCAAACAAAAATGGATGATCAGGTGAGACAGGCTCAATCGGATGTATAGGTGAATCAGGCTCCTCAGCCTGAGCTGGCGGCACTAACAGATCATCATCATCAGGCATCTCCTCCTCCTAAGGGTCATCCTCCTCGTCAGGGTCATCATCATCACCCTGGTCAGCCTCCTGAGGGTCATCAGCCTCATTCTCACCCTCGTACTCCTCCTCCTCCACATCGGAAGAGTACATCATCAATCGTCATCTCCTAACAGGTGAACCATGTGGTGAAGGGGTAGGTGATCTAGGACGACGACGCAATGATGCAGGTGGCGCCTCTGACAGAAGAGAGTGAGCATCTATCTGTAAAGGTGGTGAAGTAGGGCGTACCGACATACGTGTCATAGCTCGGTGGGCAAAACGTGGAGCCCCACGAGCCAAAGCCTGATGAAGAGTAAGCTGCCTCGATGTACCAGGGAGCCCTAGAGAAGATGAGGGTCCCTGCGTAGATGCATGATTGAGCCTAAACCGTCAACCTAAATTGACCAAGGAATGGTCAACAAGGACAAAGGCCTAGAGTCAATGCTCCGAGGAATACAGTGTTTTCCCAGGTCGTTTAAGTCCCGACGAGGTGTGAATGGCAATCAAACGGTTATTTGATCGGGTGAATTTGGATGGAAAAGGTTTGTGAGTGTTTAGAACTAAGGAATATACTAGAAAATAGCTTAAACAAGCTATTTGAATAAGACAAGAAAGTGGGAAAAACCAGAAACGATTAAAACCTAAAAACGCGTATGTTACGTTTAAATAAAACGTAGACGTACAAAATAAAAAGTGAAAACGAAGATCTGAAAACACCCAGGGGGTGAAAATGAACTTTTTACAAATTAGAAGATAAAAGAAAATTTAAAATGAAAATAAAGTTATTAAAATGATTATTTTAATAATTAAACATTAATTAATTACTTAAAACTATTTTAAATCTAATTTAAAATAAACTAAAATTAATAAAGGTTACAAAATAAACTAAGAATTTACAAAAATATTTTCTAAACCTTAAAAAGAACTTGAAGAAAGTATAAAAAATAAAAATAAATATTTTTGTCTTTAATGCATGAGCCACTGTTTACAATCCCTATAGTTGTGCTGGGTCATGGTGTAGGAGGAGATAAGAGCTCATAGAGTTGGGGAGTTATGTATGCCACTCCACGAATGGTATTAAGGAATACAACCCGTCATTCATACAAGTGTAACAAGTAATTAACATGTAAAAGATATCTAGGGAGTAATGAAGTCTAAGTAAACACAATTTCTCCAACCACTGCTCACAACCTTAGTTTAATATTAGTTTAATTTCATTTTCATTAGTTAATTAGTTATAAAGTAGTTTTTGGGTTAGTTGATTAGCAACTAATTCCGCCCACTCCTTCAAAACCCGAGATTTTAATTGCTTTCATAAAATATAAAAACACAAAAATAATCATCTTCCATCTCTAGAACTATTAATTAGGCTTTCTAATCCTAGCGACACTATTCCTAAGCTGAACGATCAATCCCCCGGTACTTGTCACTATACTATACTACAACGATCAGGTACACTGCCTGGTGGGGGTTGTAAGCCTCGCGAGATCCCTCGAGAGGTAAAGCAAGGTGCGATTCCCACGCATCAGGGACCCACAAGGGTGAAATCTGGTATAATTAAGTTATTTAAACATTAATAAGCTGGAAAAAGCAAAGATGGGCCTCTGAATAAGCTATAAGCCAAAAATAAGCACTTGAAAATTGCTTTGCAACAGAAAAGTGGGACAGATTTATGGGGGTAAATCAGGTGGGACCCAGGGTGAATTAGGTCAAACCATTGGTCAAAAGTTGAACCCTATTAGGAGGGGGGTTGCTAGGAACCAAGGTGGGTGATTGTGGTCCACTGGGTTGCTCAGAAAACCACCACCAAATGGTGGTGGTGGGTGGTGTCTGCTGTGAACAGGGGAGTTATCTGCCCTGCAAGTCACTTTGGTGACTTGTGGGGCCCACAAATAAAATCCCAAAAATCTAAAAACTATGAAACTTCAAAGATGAACTGGTAGAGAGTAAATAGAAACAAGTTTCACCTTCTAACTCATCACACATAAATCAAAACAAATGCTCAATCTTTTGGAAAAATCTGATAAAAACAACTTTTGACTTTTTGATATTAATCTGAAAAATTGACTTTTGCTAATTTCTAACTGATCCTACATGCAAGATAAGTTGTGATAAGCTGTTTTAAGACCAAATTAAGCTTGGTGCATAAGATTTAAACCAAATGGGTGAGTTTGGTAAACCCACTGACCCAACAGTGACTGTCATAGGTAATAGAGTGAAATTTTGACTTTTCTGCTGCAAAATACCAAAACTAAACTTGGAATGAACTAATTAGAACCTAGGAATGATAAACTTAACAAAGCTAAACCATAAATAACAACAAAAGATCAGCAAAGGTGCTGATCCAAACACCCCCTAAGTAGAAACTGTTTTTGAGATTTCAAATGAAATGGACAACCTAAGCTATGTAACTAACAACTAAGCTTATATTAATCATATACAAACACAATCTAACTAATTTTAACAATAGTTTACCATACCTACAGCAAAATATAAGAACAATAGGAAAATGAGCTTACAATGGATTTTTTTGTGAGATCAAAACCAAGAAACATGGACTTTCACTGAACCTAACACTTCCCAAGAAGTACTAAACCAAGCTCCATCCAGAATCAACCATGAAATCTGATTCAATCATCATTTTATACTGATTTTTAATTTCCCACTATTTTTTTTATGAATTTTTGGAATTTTTTGCAAGTTTGTCTAAAACTGAGTGATACTAGATTTTAATCCATCAAACACTTAAAGAGACTGATAGACAAATTTAAATAAGCAATAGCAGATAGTAAACAACCACTTTCAACAACTTATAAGCTATAACTGATTTAAGAGGAATTTTGAACAAAAATTAAGTTAACTGAGATAAATTAGGAGACTTGATTACTGAAACTTGAAATTACAATGATAAAAATTCAGAATACAACTTTTTAAGCTTACAAGTTACACTAGGAGTTGACAATTTTATAAAAACGACATTAAAACCTAACTAAGAATTACACTACTCTAACTACTGCTTCATCCTCTGTTTTTCTCTTTCTTTTATAGTCCCTCAGAGTTGTACTCTCTTTCCCACATCTTTTAGAGCCGTTGGATGGCTTGGTTCAATCCCAACCATTCAAAATGGTTTTTGGCGGCAAAATGGAATTTGGGCAGATAAGTGGGTTTAGGTGAGAGTAATAAATGAGGAGAGGGTGGGTGTAAGGTTTAATGATGGTTGGTGAGGTTTGGTGAGAAAATTGGAGAGGAGGGGGGGACATGGAAGCTGAAAACATGGAGGTGTGGGGGATGATGAATAGTGGTCGGGGGTGAGGGTGTTGACTGGGGTCAACGAACCAGGGAGTTAAACATGGGATTGGGCCAAGTTGTGTGGGCTTGGGGTTTAATGGACTGGACAGATTTGTGGGTAATTGGGTGGGTTGTTTTGTTAGCTTATTTAGTAGAAAACCACAAGGACCAAATTTGTAAAGTCCTCAAAGTTAAGGGACTGAAAATGGAAAATTCCCAAAGTAGTCACAAGGGACCATTCATGCATAGCTTAAATAAACCAAGAACCAAAAAATGTAATTTTCCAAAATAAAACGCCCGGGGACCAAATTTGTCATTTTTGCAAAGTCCGGGGACTAAACATGAAATTTCCTCAAAGTTTTCATCCAAGGGTTAAAAATGATTTTTTTGTGAATTCCCAAGGACCAAAATTAATTTTTCTTTCAAAAATATCCCACCAGGGACTGAATCTGTCAAAGTTTGAAACTCCAGGGACCAAAAGTGTAAATTTCCAAAACTTTCCAATTTTTCACCAAAGGACTAAATATGATAATTTATAATTTCAAAATGACCTTTGGTGATAATTTTCTATATTTTGAATATCCAGGGACTAGTTTTGTAATTTTATGAAAGTTGGGGGACTGAAACTGCCAATTTTGCAAACTTTGTGCGTTTTTCATTTGTTTTTGCTCATTTTGCATCAAAAACATATAAAACACAATTTTGGAATATTTTCAGTATTTTGATGCATTACTGAGTGTTTTTGTATGTTTTGCAGTTCATATTAGACCAAAAATGATGAGTGTTTGAGCACTCATCAATCCCCCACACTAAACTATTGCTAGTCCCTAGCAATACTGTTTTGAAAACTTGATGGATTTGAAAAACTCTTTACCAAAAGCCATCACTTCTGGAGTAGCCAGGTGTAAGAACTGTGGCACACCTGATAACCGTGTGATTTTGAGCAAACCACCAGCTTTCAACGGATTTGAGTAGTCTTTACCAGAAGCCGTTTGCTTCTGGACTAGCCAGCTCTTGATGGAATAGTCAACATCTTGGTGAGCTGATTACCAATTATGGATTTTCCACGGCCTTTACCACAAGCCATAATCTTGCGGGCTAGCCAACTCATTTGTTTTCGGGGAGTTGATGACCCATACAATTTTGGGCAAATTGCCAGCCGTCAACGGATTTGATATGTCTTTACCAAGAGCCGTTTGCTCCTGGACTAGCCAATCCCTTTTGTTGCTTAGACAAGGCGGACTGATTACCAAAAATTTTGAAGCACCAGTGAAAAATTTTTGAAAATTTTGAAATTTTGGCAAAAACGGGGGTATTATATAGTAAAATGTGATAAAATTCGCTAGAATAGCGAATACCCCCCCCCCCCCCCCCCCCCACACTAAGCATGAATATTGTCCTCAATATTCAAAATCCCGGCTATTATGCCGACATTTTGAACGTAAAATGGCAACATTACAAGCTAAGCGTGGTAAACACCATTTTGTATTTTCACTCATTTGTAATCATAGCATGGGGGACTCCCCCACACTTAGGGTGAAAACCCTATAAGCATGCTATTGTTTTTGTTTACCGAGTCGCTAGCTTGACTCGACCCCGAATTCATTTGTCCTTGGGGAAGCATGATGTGGAAGAAGCAATCTCACTCGGACTTTCATTCAAAATGTTTGGACAAGCATATGAAGCACGTGAAAGTTCCACACCGATGAGATAAGTATCCGGCTCAAGATAATGATACATGAAAATGCCGGGATCAAATATAATGTCTTCATTCCCGAAGGAGTGAAGAACAGGAGATGTCACCCTGTAGGTGAAGAACAGGAAGAAAACCAAGATGAAAATCTTTATAAGATTTTCTTCCTCGAGATCAGGCTCCGTAGCCTGAGTTTGGATTTCAAAGGGTAAGCTCGTAAACAACCCGGGAGGGTGGGTGGGAATTTGCAAATTCTCATAATTGAGAGCATCTCCTCTCGGGATATCAAACTGATGAGCGAGTTCACCGGAGAACTCCTCATGAAGAGAATCATTCACAAGATGTGAATTTGTGAATTCATGTTCCGGAATAGACTCATCACAATCCTCAATCTGAGTACCAAAGAGTGGATTATCAGAAATCAAAGTGAATTCAGATTCGAATTCAAATAGAGGATTGGTGAGAGTAGTATTGAATGTTTCGGGAACAAAGTGAATATTATTCTCAATTGGATTGTCGGGATCAGAAGTGAGTGACGGATCATGATATAGGAGACTTTCAATTTCTCCCAGATCGGCTTCGAAGTTAAGGAGACCATCATCAATTTCCAATGAAAGTGGATCGATGTGAGCAAGTTCATCAGCGAACTCCTCAAGAAGATGATCAGCATTAGTTTGTGGAACTGATGCCTCAACATATTCGATGTCTCCATAAGATATACAATCATCGCTATAATCTGAGAAAGTCTCAAATTGATCTTTAGGACACTCAATAGGTGAAGGAATATCACACATGTCATCCAAAGTTCCCTGTGACTCTCTCGGGATTGGGACAAGGATCTCAACACTAGACTTTATGAATTCGTCCGATTCCTTTGCAGGAATAGTGCTAAGATGCTCATCCCCCATGTTCAGAGAGTGAGTGTGAACTTCGGGTGTGATAACAGACTGAGGGAGATAAGAAAGACTAGCACACATAGATTCTATATTTTTCATGTGTTCTTCTGCTAGCAATTCTTGCATACTCTTTTCTCCCTGATTTTCCGAGGAAGGAATCACAACAAATGAACTTGATGAACCCTCACAAAATTGAGAAATATCAAGGGTAACATCATCATCATCATCGTCGAGAAGAGCAGCATTGCGAAATATAGCACGTGTTTTAGCTGCTTGTTCTAAGACAAGTAATTCTTCCTTGCTTAATTCATTTCTAGCATCTCGTTCTTCAGCAAGCAATTCTGCCATGGATTTCTCACGAGAGCTTTGAAACGATGAAGTAGCCAACTCCTCCTTAAGTTCTTTTAAAATATCAAGAGCCTTTAGTAAAAGGTCTTGCTCGGTTTCTTGAGGAGTTGTGTGAATCATATCATACTGTGGAGGTGGGTCTGAAAACGAATAGTCGTAATTGTTACAAGGAAATGGATTCCTTGTTTGACAATCCGAACTAGAGTGTGGACCTCCACAGTAATCACAACAGTAAAACTGTTGAGGCTGTGAGTCGTATGTGCTAGAGTCATAATTGTTATCGGGAAACTGCTCATAGACAAGCGTGTTTCCCGATTGACAATCAGAACTGTAGTGTGAACCACCACAGTACTCACAACAGTAAAACTGCTGAGTATCATGGTGTGGTAACTGATGGAATGAATCAGTCGTGTCATGGTAGGAATAGGGGTCTTGGTTATAGACAGACCCGTTTCCCGACTCTACCATGCCACAACTGGGGCAATTGCCACCATTATAAGGATTACCACACCATTGGCAAACCAGAAAGTGTGGATGAGACATAGAAAGAATCAAATGGTTTGGGAGGGGTAGGGATGAAGAATCAAAGATGTGAGAGGGTTAAGGTGAATATTTTTGTATTTTTGGAAAGACATTTTGTACAAATGAGATAGAAAATGTTTTTGTGTTTTTGTGTTCGTTGAAAACTGAGTTTAAAAAGTTTTCGGGAACGGTTTTGTTTTGAAAATGGGAAAATATGAACAAAGGATGGATAAATGTACAATGGAACGAATTCCAAAGACACTAATCAGAAAAACCGTTTAGAATAGCGCGTACACCTCCCCGGCAGCGGCGCCAAAAATTGATTGAGCCTAAACCGTCAACCTAAATTGACCAAGGAATGGTCAACAAGGACAAAGGCCTAGAGTCAATGCTCCGAGGAATACAGTGTTTTCCCGGGTCGTTTAAGTCCCGACGAGGTGTGAATGGCAATCAAACGGTTATTTGATCGGGTGAATTTGGATGGAAAAGGTTTGTGAGTGTTTAGAACTAAGGAATATACTAGAAAATAGCTTAAACAAGCTATTTGAATAAGACAAGAAAGTGGGAAAAACCAGAAACGATTAAAACCTAAAAACGCGTATGTTACGTTTAAATAAAACGTAGACGTACAAAATAAAAAGTGAAAACGAAGATCTGAAAACACCCAGGGGGTGAAAATGAACTTTTTACAAATTAGAAGATAAAAGAAAATTTAAAATGAAAATAAAGTTATTAAAATGATTATTTTAATAATTAAACATTAATTAATTACTTAAAACTATTTTAAATCTAATTTAAAATAAACTAAAATTAATAAAGGTTACAAAATAAACTAAGAATTTACAAAAATATTTTCTAAACCTTAAAAAGAACTTGAAGAAAGTATAAAAAATAAAAATAAATATTTTTGTCTTTTTGTGATTTTTCTATTAATTAATTACTTATAAATTACTAATTACTAATTAAACTATTTTAAATTACGAAAATTACTAAATGAATAGTAAAAATTCTAATAAAATTTCTAAAATTACTTTATAACATATAAAAGCTATAAAAAATATAAAAACTAGATTTTACTTAATAAAAACTAATAATGCTATTTTAAACTTAATATTAATTAATAATTAATAAAACTAATATTAAATCTAATAAATACTAAATGACCAAATAAAAATCTGAAAAATTTATTATAAATACTTTAATATACTAGGTAATTAATAAAAATATAAAAATGACAACTACTTAATTAAAATTTAAAAATGAAAATTAAAATTAAATTACATTAAATAGAAACTATCACTTATTTCTAAATTTGTTTTTCTTGATTTTTCTTTTACAAATCTACTAAATACTTAAAAACAACAAACTTTAATAAAAACAAACTTTTTGAAAACTTAAAAATAAGCTGGAATAAGCCAAAATGTCAAGACAGTTGACTTTGGTTGACCAAAATGGAAAAATAAGCTAAATCAGCTTTGGTGGGACTGATGAGGCGAAAAATGATCCGTTTTTAGGGGGTCATTTAAGCCCGAATCCGAATTTATTTGATCAAATATTGCCCTAAATCGTTCCTTTTGTGATTTTAGGTGTTTGGAGAGTGAATTCTGGAAAAGAGGCTATTTTGGACATTTTTGGAGCATAAAGTGAAGAAAACAACAAAGTACCAAATCCAAGCTGGAATTACAAGGTGACGGCGTCAAGAATTTACTCTTGACGGCGTCAGAAAGGATGAATATTTTACCGAAGGTTGTGAAGGCGTCAGATGAAGAGATGACGGCGTCAAAGTGACCAAGATTAATTTACCGAGGGTGGTGACGGCGTCACATAGGCCGTCACGATTGGATCTAGGGCGTCCGAGGAAGTATATGGCGGCGAGTTGACGGCGTCAGATTTTACTCTTGACGCCGTCAGGACGATTTTCCTATATATAGTTTTCTAGTTTTTTTCATTAGAGAGAGAAGTTTTGGTGAAACCCTAAAGACGATTTTGGTGCCTCTTTTACAGGTTTTTCAAGGGTTCCAAACCCTTGAGACCTTGCATTGTAATTGAGATAAGTATACTCTTAATTCAATCAATATGTCTATGTGTTGGTTGTCTATCTTTTGTTCTTATCTTAATTCTACTATGCTAGGCTAAATTTCCTTTGTGTTTGCTTAGATCTAATGAAACCTAGATGTTGATTATGTGTTGATTACTTGTCTATTCTTGTTTTGAATGAATGATATTATATGTTAGGCTTAAGAAAACTGGCAGATCTCCAAATGGTAACATGCTTGAACGTCTTAAGAAACATGAACCGAGGCGTACTAGGTCTTTATTGGTTGTATTTAATGCATGAGCCACTGTTTACAATCCCTATAGTTGTGCTGGGTCATGGTGTAGGAGGAGATAAGAGCTCATAGAGTTGGGGAGTTATGTGTGCCACTCCACGAATGGTATTAAGGAATACAACCCGTCATTCATACAAGTGTAACAAGTAATTAACATGTAAAAGATATCTAGGGAGTAATGAAGTCTAAGTAAACACAATTTCTCCAACCACTGCTCACAACCTTAGTTTAATATTAGTTTAATTTCATTTTCATTAGTTAATTAGTTATAAAGTAGTTTTTGGGTTAGTTGATTAGCAACTAATTCCGCCCACTCCTTCAAAACCCGAGATTTTAATTGCTTTCATAAAATATAAAAACACAAAAATAATCATCTTCCATCTCTAGAACTATTAATTAGGCTTTCTAATCCTAGCGACACTATTCCTAAGCTGAACGATCAATCCCCCGGTACTTGTCACTATACTATACTACAACGATCAGGTACACTGCCTGGTGGGGGTTGTAAGCCTCGCGAGATCCCTCGAGAGGTAAAGCAAGGTGCGATTCCCACGCATCAAGTTTTTGGCGCCGTTGCCGGGGAATAGTTATTGTCTAGGTTAGAATTTCTTTTTATTAGGTCTACTTGCTAGATTCCTTTCTAGTAAGATTTTATTTTTATTTTTTAGGTCTTCTTTAGTCTATCTTATTTCTTCGTGCTTTTGTTCGTAATTCTTCGTGTCTTTGTTCGCAAACTATTTTGATGGATCACAATAACATTGATCGGCTGATTCCTGTTATTCGTGTTTTTCGTCGTAGGATGTTCCAATTGCCCGCCCCACTTCCTTTAGCAGAAAATGAGAACCCACCTAACCTCTCACCCAACCACCACTTTGACAATAATTCTGAACTAGAAGAGTCTGATCATGATGATGACCGTAGGGCTAGTCCTTTTTACTATTCAGACTCTGATGAGGATCTCGATGATGGTGACGTAGTCAATGAGGATAGAATGGAAGAGGAAATAAACCCTCTTAGGTATGTGGACCCTAGAACTAGGAATGAGTGCGATAGTTCATTTAACATGCAATTCCCTTGTAAGATTGGATCTAAGAGCTTTAACGCCTATCTCAACTCATCTCTTCCCATGAATATAATCTCACGTAATGAATACAATAAAATCATGGTAGATGAGTTAGAATATAAAGGAGAAAACATTGTGGCTATGGCAATACCATTACATGTGTTTGTAGGAAGTTTGGTTTATCTTGTTGAATTCATGGTTATGGAGAATCTAGGAGAATTTATTGATGATAAATTGACCCAAGTTGTGTTTGGAAGATCTTTCAAACGATTGACCAACCTCGATGAAAAACTCATAGAAGGGTTAATTACATTCTCGGATGGGGATGAAGAATTTGTCTATCAAATGCCCTGCACACACCCTATGTTCAAGGATTTCTCCATGGAAAAGTGTAGTAGGTATCCGCCTATGGAAATGCTAAGTGAGAATGATAAGAGGAAGGGACTTAAGTACACATATGAAAAGAATAAAAGATATTATCGCGGGTGCTTAGAGTTAGGAGACGAATACAAGAAAGATGAGGCGACTATTAGATGGCTCACACTTGGTTACGTGAGCATAAGCGATACGCGTTAACCCACGACTTTGAGTCTAGCTACAAGACTCGTAAATAAAGAAAAGCGCTTCTTGGGAGGCAACCCATGTTTTGTGTGATTTTATTTGTTTGATTGTTATTTGCTTCCGTATGCATGTTTTATTTTTATTGTTGGCTGATCATGTTTCTCAATTAAAATGTGGAAATACTTTATTATGTTGTTTAGCCTAGTCTTAACTTCAACCTAAAGGTATTTTTGCAAAAGATAAGTGTAAGGGGAAACCCCAAATATGTTTTTTAAGAAACAACCGATCATGATTCTCCACAATATTTAATGGACATGTGTATTAGTACTTGTTAGAGTCAAATGCTTGTATCGAGTCGTAATGATGTTTTGCAGGATTTTCCAGGAAGTAGGACAAAGTTTTTCCAGAAATTTTCCGGAAACTTAACATAAAGATTTCTACAGGTTCATTCTGACGGCGTCAGGCAATTGCTCTTGACGGCGTCAGGAGTCAAAAATCTGGAAATTTTACCGATTTTGTTTTTCTAACGGAGTCTTATAAGTTTTTGTGAACTATTAAGTTTTATAATCTCCAGGAAATCTACAAACTTCATTCCACAAGCATTATATCTTATTTTGTTTTCTAGGATTTAGTAACTTATATAGGATGCCGCCGATTTTACGCGAGGTTGCCTTGTCTACTTTTGTCAGGATTTACAGGTTATGTTTGACAAGGAGATGATTTATATTCTGGAAGGGAAGCTTTGATTGTTCGTTTTCTTGGAAGAAGATTTAACCTGGCCAACCTATAATCCATACCGAGCGAATCAGGGGAGTATTTGATTTCATTCTCTTTACTTTTTCACTTTTACATTCTTTACTTGAACATTGGGGACAATGTTCATCCTAAGTGTAAGGGGAGGGTAAAAAGATGATACCTTACATATGCACTTTCGCTTGAGTTTGTTTTGTTTAATGGTAGATGAGTAATAAAACTATGAGAAATACTTGTTAGTGTAATTTTAGCGCCAAATTTAAAATTTTTTACAACATTTAGGAGTGAAACTTTAGCCATAGCAAGCGTCTCATGGATAGGAGGTTGTATGACTAGCACATAACCATATATTCAGAAAAATTTTCCACCCAAAAATGTGAGGTTCGCCTTTAGATTTGATAGGAAAAGCATTCATTATTGGTGCTTATGAGTGTACCGGTAGCATTTAGATTCTAGAACTTGCGTTAGTGATGCATCCCGAGACCGCTAGTGAGACTACATTCGTGTAGTAGGATTTACTACATGATAAGAGGCATTAGGATCACCCTTGTGTTAAACCCGTATTACGATTACTTGACCATTTAAGTCATATTACTTGGCTAGTTAAGTCAATTAATTTTTCCCACACCCTTAGCGTTGTACTCATTTTTAGTACACGATACCCCTAGTACACCCCTCCGAGCCTATCTTTTCGTTTCTAACTTTAAGCATTTTACTTAAAGGAATAATTTGTTACACCCCACTTAAATGTACACCCAAATCGCCTTAGCCTTCCGTGTATGCGCTCATTTTTAGTGCATTATTGTTATTTGTTAAACCCTAAGTTAACTTTCTAATTGATTACATGGTTGCTAAGTCGAGTCATATCCTTGTACATATTGTTTTGGGACGATTGGGACTCATGGGTAAGTACTTATTTTATGGAGTAATGGGGAAGAACAACACTTATTACCCCCATATGTACGTTAATCTTAAAAGTGCTCCAAGTGTTTTGATTTTCTTAATTCGAGTCATTAGAATAGTTTAATGTAAAGTATGTAAAGATTCAAGTGTAAGGGGAATGCTCAAACCCCTATGATGTATTATTTTGGATGGTAGGGTAAGAGTGTATGAAAAAAAAAAAAAAAAAAAAAAAAAATCGAAAAAATCAAGAAAAAGAAAAAAAAAATAGAAAAAGAAAAAAAAAATAGAAAAGAAAGAGAGAAAAAACATACGGACTACCATCCCGTTTTCATTCTATGTTCATTTTATGTTTTTAGTTATTTTTCATTTATTAGCTTAAGTCGAGTCTAGTCTTGGCTTAGCAACGCCATCTTGTACATGTAATTAACTAAGATTGTTAACTCGCCACCAGTGAAATCCCCTTTATCCAACAAAACCGTGTAATTCATATCCCTACACCTAACGTTATAACCCTTTAAAAAGACCTCTTTGATAGTTTATCCTAGGTGCTTACGCCATGTGGTGGAGGTTTGATCCTTTCCCAAGCCTATGGTAATCTATTTTGCTATGACAGGTAGTGAGAGATATCTTCCATTTCCATAATGTTATATTACTTTATTACACCCGAGAGATGTGAGTATCTAAACACTATTTGTGAGGTGCTTGTGTATGACCTCCGTGCTTGTCTATTGGTCTTTAGTGGAACGATTATTTGTTGTAATTACTTTTATATTAGTGTTAAATGACCCCTAACTTGTCTTTTGAGTAGAATAAAAGCTCATTTACTTGAGGACAAGCAAATCTCAAGTGTAAGGGTATATGATGAGGCGAAAAATGATCCGTTTTTAGGGGGTCATTTAAGCCCGAATCCGAATTTATTTGATCAAATATTGCCCTAAATCGTTCATTTTGTGATTTTAGGTGTTTGGAGAGTGAATTCTGGAAAAGAGGCTATTTTGGACATTTTTGGAGCATAAAGTGAAGAAAACAACAAAGTACCAAATCCAAGCTGGAATTACAAGGTGACGGCGTCAAGAATTTACTCTTGACGGCGTCAGAAAGGATGAATATTTTACCGAAGGTTGTGAAGGCGTCAGATGAAGAGATGACGGCGTCAAAGTGACCAAGATTAATTTACCGAGGGTGGTGACGGCGTCACATAGGCCGTCACGATTGGATCTAGGGCGTCCGAGGAAGTATATGGCGGCGAGTTGACGGCGTCAGATTTTACTCTTGACGCCGTCAGGACGATTTTCCTATATATAGTTTTCTAGTTTTTTTCATTAGAGAGAGAAGTTTTGGTGAAACCCTAAAGACGATTTTGGTGCCTCTTTTACAGGTTTTTCAAGGGTTCCAAACCCTTGAGACCTTGCATTGTAATTGAGATAAGTATACTCTTAATTCAATCAATATGTCTATGTGTTGGTTGTCTATCTTTTGTTCTTATCTTAATTCTACTATGCTAGGCTAAATTTCCTTTGTGTTTGCTTAGATCTAATGAAACCTAGATGTTGATTATGTGTTGATTACTTGTCTATTCTTGTTTTGAATGAATGATATTATATGTTAGGCTTAAGAAAACTGGCAGATCTCCAAATGGTAACATGCTTGAACGTCTTAAGAAACATGAACCGAGGCGTACTAGGTCTTTATTGGTTGTATTTAATGCATGAGCCACTGTTTACAATCCCTATAGTTGTGCTGGGTCATGGTGTAGGAGGAGATAAGAGCTCATAGAGTTGGGGAGTTATGTATGCCACTCCACGAATGGTATTAAGGAATACAACCCGTCATTCATACAAGTGTAACAAGTAATTAACATGTAAAAGATATCTAGGGAGTAATGAAGTCTAAGTAAACACAATTTCTCCAACCACTGCTCACAACCTTAGTTTAATATTAGTTTAATTTCATTTTCATTAGTTAATTAGTTATAAAGTAGTTTTTGGGTTAGTTGATTAGCAACTAATTCCGCCCACTCCTTCAAAACCCGAGATTTTAATTGCTTTCATAAAATATAAAAACACAAAAATAATCATCTTCCATCTCTAGAACTATTAATTAGGCTTTCTAATCCTAGCGACACTATTCCTAAGCTGAACGATCAATCCCCCGGTACTTGTCACTATACTATACTACAACGATCAGGTACACTGCCTGGTGGGGGTTGTAAGCCTCGCGAGATCCCTCGAGAGGTAAAGCAAGGTGCGATTCCCACGCATCAGGGACCCACAAGGGTGAAATCTGGTATAATTAAGTTATTTAAACATTAATAAGCTGGAAAAAGCAAAGATGGGCCTCTGAATAAGCTATAAGCCAAAAATAAGCACTTGAAAATTGCTTTGCAACAGAAAAGTGGGACAGATTTATGGGGGTAAATCAGGTGGGACCCAGGGTGAATTAGGTCAAACCATTGGTCAAAAGTTGAACCCTATTAGGAGGGGGGTTGCTAGGAACCAAGGTGGGTGATTGTGGTCCACTGGGTTGCTCAGAAAACCACCACCAAATGGTGGTGGTGGGTGGTGTCTGCTGTGAACAGGGGAGTTATCTGCCCTGCAAGTCACTTTGGTGACTTGTGGGGCCCACAAATAAAATCCCAAAAATCTAAAAACTATGAAACTTCAAAGATGAACTGGTAGAGAGTAAATAGAAACAAGTTTCACCTTCTAACTCATCACACATAAATCAAAACAAATGCTCAATCTTTTGGAAAAATCTGATAAAAACAACTTTTGACTTTTTGATATTAATCTGAAAAATTGACTTTTGCTAATTTCTAACTGATCCTACATGCAAGATAAGTTGTGATAAGCTGTTTTAAGACCAAATTAAGCTTGGTGCATAAGATTTAAACCAAATGGGTGAGTTTGGTAAACCCACTGACCCAACAGTGACTGTCATAGGTAATAGAGTGAAATTTTGACTTTTCTGCTGCAAAATACCAAAACTAAACTTGGAATGAACTAATTAGAACCTAGGAATGATAAACTTAACAAAGCTAAACCATAAATAACAACAAAAGATCAGCAAAGGTGCTGATCCAAACACCCCCTAAGTAGAAACTGTTTTTGAGATTTCAAATGAAATGGACAACCTAAGCTATGTAACTAACAACTAAGCTTATATTAATCATATACAAACACAATCTAACTAATTTTAACAATAGTTTACCATACCTACAGCAAAATATAAGAACAATAGGAAAATGAGCTTACAATGGATTTTTTTGTGAGATCAAAACCAAGAAACATGGACTTTCACTGAACCTAACACTTCCCAAGAAGTACTAAACCAAGCTCCATCCAGAATCAACCATGAAATCTGATTCAATCATCATTTTATACTGATTTTTAATTTCCCACTATTTTTTTTATGAATTTTTGGAATTTTTTGCAAGTTTGTCTAAAACTGAGTGATACTAGATTTTAATCCATCAAACACTTAAAGAGACTGATAGACAAATTTAAATAAGCAATAGCAGATAGTAAACAACCACTTTCAACAACTTATAAGCTATAACTGATTTAAGAGGAATTTTGAACAAAAATTAAGTTAACTGAGATAAATTAGGAGACTTGATTACTGAAACTTGAAATTACAATGATAAAAATTCAGAATACAACTTTTTAAGCTTACAAGTTACACTAGGAGTTGACAATTTTATAAAAACGACATTAAAACCTAACTAAGAATTACACTACTCTAACTACTGCTTCATCCTCTGTTTTTCTCTTTCTTTTATAGTCCCTCAGAGTTGTACTCTCTTTCCCACATCTTTTAGAGCCGTTGGATGGCTTGGTTCAATCCCAACCATTCAAAATGGTTTTTGGCGGCAAAATGGAATTTGGGCAGATAAGTGGGTTTAGGTGAGAGTAATAAATGAGGAGGGGGTGGGTGTAAGGTTTAATGATGGTTGGTGAGGTTTGGTGAGAAAATTGGAGAGGAGGGGGGGACATGGAAGCTGAAAACATGGAGGTGTGGGGGATGATGAATAGTGGTCGGGGGTGAGGGTGTTGACTGGGGTCAACGAACCAGGGAGTTAAACATGGGATTGGGCCAAGTTGTGTGGGCTTGGGGTTTAATGGACTGGACAGATTTGTGGGTAATTGGGTGGGTTGTTTTGTTAGCTTATTTAGTAGAAAACCACAAGGACCAAATTTGTAAAGTCCTCAAAGTTAAGGGACTGAAAATGGAAAATTCCCAAAGTAGTCACAAGGGACCATTCATGCATAGCTTAAATAAACCAAGAACCAAAAAATGTAATTTTCCAAAATAAAACGCCCGGGGACCAAATTTGTCATTTTTGCAAAGTCCGGGGACTAAACATGAAATTTCCTCAAAGTTTTCATCCAAGGGTTAAAAATATTTTTTTGTGAATTCCCAAGGACCAAAATTAATTTTTCTTTCAAAAATATCCCACCAGGGACTGAATCTGTCAAAGTTTGAAACTCCAGGGACCAAAAGTGTAAATTTCCAAAACTTTCCAATTTTTCACCAAAGGACTAAATATGATAATTTATAATTTCAAAATGACCTTTGGTGATAATTTTCTATATTTTGAATATCCAGGGACTAGTTTTGTAATTTTATGAAAGTTGGGGGACTGAAACTGCCAATTTTGCAAACTTTGTGCGTTTTTCATTTGTTTTTGCTCATTTTGCATCAAAAACATATAAAACACAATTTTGGAATATTTTCAGTATTTTGATGCATTACTGAGTGTTTTTGTATGTTTTGCAGTTCATATTAGACCAAAAATGATGAGTGTTTGAGCACTCATCAATGCAGCAGGTGGTGCTGAAGTAGAACCTATCGGTGACACAGTAGCCGAAAGCATGGCAACCTGGTAAGGGTCATCAGGAGCCATGGAGAATTGTGTTGGAAATACCGGTGCAGTAAGAATATCCTCAACAACATCGGGCGTACGGGAGGCCATAGTCTGTGACAACGGCGTAGGGTAGGTGTAAGTATTTCAAAACAACTAAACCACGAACTCAAAATACCATATCCACATCATCATATAATCCCAAATCATATATAACCAAAAAGATTTAAAATACCGCATTACTAAAACCATTAGTAAAACAATTAAGCCATATAATTCCTCAAAATGCATATAATTCCCCAAAATGCATATAATTCCTCAAAACGCCATCATATTACTAAACCAATAAACCTCAAATCCTCAAATCATCTCAAGAATCCCCAAATCTATCAATCATCTCAATATACCTCAATAATAATAATGATGCTTCGGCTTGGCGGGCTGGCGGGCAATGGTCGATGATCGTTTTCTATAAAAATCGGTTATAGTTTAGGTGTCTATTTACCTAGTTCTCTATAACCTTGGCTCTGATACCAATCTGTAACACCCCCAAAATTTGATACAGCGGAAGACTCAACAAGCTTTCGAGGTACTACGGGGATTGGTATCCATTCAAAGTCATGAAAGAACGAGATAAAGTAAACATAAGAAAAACATAACCAAAACGGGTTTTAAAGTTTACATTTATCCCAAGAATTATCCAAAGTAAGGCCCAAAAGAAATAAACATAGGTCCATAATAGTTTATCAGAGTTTTAGAAAAATAGATCCATAACCGGTGCCATTGCCAAGCCTCCAATCCCAAGCATCCATAGAGCATCACTTAATTACCTGAGAAAACGTGCTAAAAGCCAGCTTTCGCTGGTGAGATCATAGGTTTAAGTTCATAATTCGATATAGTGGACATATACGCAAAACGCTTGCTAGCTAGACTAGGCCTCAATCATCCAACCACAATATCCAACCAAAATAATCCAACCAAATCAAATCAACCCTATAGGTGCACGTTATAGCTCAAATCAATCCAACCGATAGCTTACCTAGCTCAAGTCTAAGCCTCGCTCTAAAATCAATCCAATAGCTTACCTAGTTCGGGACTAGGCCTCGCTCAACAACTAAATCAATAGCTTACCTAGTTCGGGACTAGGCCTCGCTTAACCCTACCTACTTCTATAAGCATAGCAAGTTTTGAAATAAATAAATAAAGCGATAATAGTTCACATAAAACATTTGCACGTTTCTCACCCCAAGTATTGAAAACAAAGTTCAAGAGTAAAAAGTGTGGCTATGACTCACCTCAAGTCCAGAAAATCCTCAAAAGAAATCGAAAGAGAAAGACGTAAGCAAACTCAAGCAACTCACGTAACGGCAACTACAGACTCGGCACTTCCTAACAATATCAAACTCGTTCAGAAATCATTTCCTCAAAAATCAAATATTCCCATTCCCGAACGTATTTCATTTTACTTTCCAAAATATCCATTTCTCGAATTAACTTCATATTAATTTGAAATTCGACGTTTGGTATCCATATGGGTGAAGGGTCGACACAACTCAAACCAAAAGCCACAACAAACGAAATAATAAACCAACTATAGGTCTAATATTAGCCCAACATATTATTTAAATAAATCATCGAAGTGTATCAAATCCGTCGATTTGGTAATCCCCCATATTTATTTAGGTAATATATCGTTCCAAAATTATACCCAACCTAAAGCACATTGCACAAAGAATTCTATTTGGTATATATTGTAGTCCAATAAATTCCCTATATATATCGTCGAATCGACCAAATTCCACGAGATACATAGTAATTTATTACCCAAAAACATATACCACAACCTATGGGCGTCATGGGATACGATACCCATTAATATACTCATTTTATATAATCAAATAACTCGATCTAATCCGTCGATTAAATAAGTCACTTGCTATAGAAAATATTTATATTAATCGTCATATATCCGTGACAACACAAAAGTCACAATATAAAGCCCACTTGGACTTTAAATAACCACAACTCGTATAACTCGATAAGTTTCTAAATTTATAAAAATCATGTTTTTAATTATTATTTACCCGACTTATTAGTTTTCGCCGTTATTTATAGTTGTTAATCTATAACAATATTCCGACATTTATTACACTATTTGCATAGTATAATAACTATCGTTATATTATTATAACGCTTACTCGTGATCGTTTTATTATTAATATACGCATATATATATATATATATATATATATATATATATATATATATATATATATATATATATATATATATATATATATATATATATATATATATATATATATATATATATATATACGTTTATCACGTCTATATACGTATATAAACGATTATATTCTCAATAATATTATTACGAGTATTATTTTTAATATTTGACTTTTAAATATTTATCGAGTCATAGAATTTGGTCACATGTCCGAGTCATGACTCTCGGCTCATAGTCCAAGTCCAATATAAGAATCAAGTCAAAATAAATATATCATCTCCGACCAAATCAATCCCATAACCACGTGCTACAACAAGAGGGTCCGACTACGGCACCCAACTAACCTATCTCCGTCATCTAATGACCGTCTCACAATCGGTTCCCAAGTTCCACACTCGACAACACATCTCCAATATAACTCGTAATCCAAATATACCACAACAAGTCCAAATCAATAAGTCCATGGCCAAAAGTCACAACCACGACAACAACCATAATAATCCGACAAGTAAAAATACAACCGAAAACATAAACAATTACGGGTTGAGTTACCAAGTCAACCCGGGTCAATATATACGCCCGAAACAAGGCACGGGAGTCCCACCCGAGACCATTTGGTCTCGGCTAGCTCTAGTTCGAGCCAATACGACCCAAACAGCCCCCTTGGGGGTGTCGGCCGAAAACCAAACGACCACAAGGTCGACCAAACATCACAAACAAGCACCAAAGATCCAAAAATTCAACAAATGGTCAAGAATAACACATCCAAGACCCAAGCCGAGAGCCAATGCTCTCGGTTAGCCTCGACCCATCGAAATAACATGAACCCGGATACCAAACGTTTTTCCTTAACCCATTTTCATCAAAACCCATTTGAATCTTGCATTATTATCCAAGAAAACCCGGAAAGAAACCAAACCCGTGACCCTAGGTCACGACTTAAACCAAAATACAAGCCAAAGCTCATCCTACTTTCGATTCCCAAGACCAAATCGAAAGGATCTTCAAAACCAAGACATGAAATGACGAATTTGTGGTAATAACGAGATGAAAACAATAGATTTAGGGCGCGTGTTTATATGGATCGGATAGAGAATGATGTGGGGAGTTGATTGGTGGTGTTGGTTTTGCTGGGGGAGCGGCGGTGAAGGTGGTGGTGGCCGGAAAATGATACGGCGGCTAGGGTTTTTTTTTGGGGGGGGGATGAAGATAGAGAGAGAGAGTGTGAAATAATGGTGAGGGTGTTGTGTGTGTGTTGCTTAAGATCGGACGACAAGGACGATTTTAAGTAATTTTTTTTAAAAAAATTTCTTTTTAATAATAATAATAATAATAGTGAAGGTGTAGTGGGCTAAGTAGCCCAATGTACACACACGGGCCAAACAACCTTAAATAACCAAACCACTTTCTCAAACCGAACTCGTTCCAAAAATAATCAAAACCTCGCGATACGTCCCCAAATAATAATATCCAAACCAATATAAAAATAATTAAAATTGTTAGGTTAACCTAGTGCCGGAGTCAATGTAGTGCCAAAATAACGATCTCAAAATAAATCATCACGAACGAACCGAACCAAACATAAATAAATAATCAAATCCTCATAATTAACGTACGATCAAAAACACATTCCAACGTTCATAAAACATCTCGTCACAATAAACTTTTCAAAAATTCCAAAATTATAATTTTTAATGTAATGCGGGTTTTAAAAACGGCTCCCTATTTTGCCAGTTGTCACACCAAGCAACTGTTAGGACGAAAGAAAATATTAATAAGTTTCAGTTATTGATTGATGAAGGATCATGCTACAGAATTGGAAATTTTGGGGTTGGTGAAAATGGAGGAAGGTTTCCATTGTTGAATCATCGATTCAAAATGACCTTGTTCAAAAACACTTCTGTCACAAGGGTACCCACCTTTGATAACAATGTTCGTGGCTTCAACTTTGAACCATTCCCAAATTTCGCCAGTTAACGGTTTAAAGAAACTGATGTTGTTGGTGAGTTATTGTTTATTTCCTTTTAATGATCCTATATAATAATACATCCATATAACTTGTGATTTAAATTTTATAATTATTTAATGTTTACCACCAGATGTGATTGGAACCATTGTCTCAATTATTGATCCTGTTCCATTTAACACCTCCGGTGTGGACCAGATAAGGAGGAATGTCTTACTTGAAGACCCTGAGTAAGAATCTTTAAATCCATTTCATTCATAAAATATTATAATACTTATTATAAAAATCAACTTATATGTTGTTTATTGTTATTAGTGGCTTCAAACTTGAGTGTTGTTTCTTTGATGAGTGGGCGGCTAAATTCAACAAGTATGCTGATAACTGTGAATCCCATGGTCATGTTGTGCTAATTCTACAGCTGGCGAAAGTTAAGTATTTTAACAAAATTACTTCTGTGCGTCCTGCTATATTCTCAACAAAAATATACATTAATGAAGAAATTCCAGAGATCGTCGCATTCAGACAAAGGTAAAAAATCATTTGTCATTTACTGGTCAACGTATTGATGTTTCATTAAATTTAATTTTTGTTTACTAATATATATAAACAAACCATTTTAGGTATGCAAATGTTGATGGGTATGACCACAAAAAACACACAATCACTGTTTGCACTCCAGTAAAGAAGGTTTTCACCCCTGATGAGTTTTTGGAGGTGCTGTTAAGAAGATGGTGGGCAATATACGTGACTCTGAACGTGTACGTTAACAATAAATATGTTATTGTTATTATTTAATTGAATTATGTTTACAAATAAACAGCTTAGACATTAAAAAAGTTTTACAAATTGTTTCAGGAATGCCATGTTATCCTATCAACCAGCTTATTCTCAAATAAAAATCATTGATTAAGTTAGAATATTCAATTTTAAATAATCAAATCTTTTTTGACATTCTTATCTTTTTATATTATAGACCATATCACTTCCTATAATATATAACCAATGGTATGCATCCAGTACCTTATATATACAAATTTTCTTCAGATCCAAAGATAAAAAAAAAAACACAATTGTCTCTTATAATAAAATGTCGACACCTTTAAACCCATCCAAAACACACGCTTCCAGTTCTTTGAACAAAGAAACATAGAAGAAAGATGGGGAAAACAGCCTTTTCGAAGAAAGAACAACAGAAAATTCAACCCAACTTGATAACCAGTCTAGCGAAAAAGAAATAGACAAGGCCGAAAATCAAGAAACTAACAAGGCCGAAACACAAGAAAAGCCTGAAGGTAATTACACATAAACATATATGAGGCATTTTTCCATTATATATCCCTTTATTTAATAACTTATTCAATATTGTTGTCTTTTGAATATTCTTAATCAGATAAGTATGTGCACTATAATGGTATTTGGCATAAGATAAAGAGGAAGCATATAAAGAATGCCGATTGGAATAGCATGATGGAGCGTGTCAAGCATGCTGATGAAACGATCCAACTCTACGTGCAAGAGGATGCAAGATAACAGATGGTTATATGGTTGACCATAATGTGAGCAACGATGAAGAATAACTTTTCTATGCATCCTCATGCTGCTATTTTTGTTTAATCATAATGTTTTTGTTCTTTTTTAGGGTTTTTTCTGTGTGATTGTCGTTTAAAAAACAAGCCCACCTAAAGTTTTTTTTTGTTTTTCCTATTTTTGAAGTACTTTGGTTTCCGTAATAAGGTTGCTTTTTGCAGTTTATACAAGCTATGGTTATCAGTACTGTCTTCGTATCGAACAAAGTTATGATTAAACACAACATTTTTATTCCATTCTCATTATTTTTGTGGACAAGTAATTGCTTTATTTCTTTTTTGCAATATTCAGTATGATCACTAATTTTTATCATATATAATGCAACTTAAATGTATGATAATGACAAATGTTTTATCACAATTTTACAATAATCTATTATAATGACAAATTCTTAAAACTAGCCGCCCATCGGGCGGGCCTTGAAGCTAGTTAATTAAATAAAGAAAAACAAAAAAGATAAGCAGATATATAAGACTAACAAAAATGACCCAAAGAAAAGAACACAAAATAAAAAGATAACTTCATCTTCATATAGAAACTAGCTTCCGGTAAATATTTGTGGCTCGTCATCTGATAAAGAAAAATATTCGTGGCTCGTCAGTGTGGTAACTATTGAAGTAAAATCTTGCTTCTACTTCGAACAAGCGTAACGAATCCTCCGGACTATACTTGTCCTTCGGATTCAGGAGATCCTTGCTTATAGTGTGTTCCTTCGGATACCTACAAAACAGATACGTCTGTTAGTCTCGCCCCGGGAATGTATCCCAGAACCAACCTCCGGCGTGAGAGTAAATATATGTTCTTAGAGAGAGAGAGAGAGAGTATATGTAATGTTTAAAGTGTTAGAGAATTAGTTAACCTTAAATGAAGATTTCTTCTCTATTTATAGACTTTCCATATGCAGTGCCAGGCTGGTTTGTACTTAGTCCCTTAATGTTCGATAGTTTATGCTCCATTATCATATACTTGGTGTACTTACTTGTACTTTGGTTTGTGTACTTACCGGTTCATCCGAATGGTTATGACTTCCGGAGGGCTGGGGTCATGCGGATGTTCTCAACCCTTCAGATATTAGTCTATTCTGCTTAAACATGTTTGGCCACATTTCGTTTGATGTGGACCCGGAGGGTATGTGTACCGCATGGCGTATATCCGGAGGGTACATACGCCAACATGTCCCCCCTTTATCATAGTATTGGTTATGCCAATGGTGTGATACTCAAAGTCTGTTTTTGTAGTTTTCCGAAGGGTAAGTTATAGCTTCGTCGTTGTTAAAGTTGTGTGCAAAGTGCCAAATGTAATTAATGTATCGTTTAAGGAGCGCCGTCGTTTTTTACCATGCCTTTTGGATTGGAACATGTGTGCGTGTCTTGAGACGTGTAGTTTGGATGGTTATACGTTAGCCATGCGTGTGACGTGTCTTTTCGCGCCCAATTTTTACTGCCTATAAATAGCTTCTTTTTTCTCATTTTTACCACTGTAATTTCTCTCTCTGCACACACAGATTTCTGACACTTTTTCGTCCGTATTCCGAAGCATTTCTCTCGTTCGTCTTTGAGGTACGTCTTAGTCCGTTTAGTATTTTGTTGTTTGGCTATACCCTTCTTCTTCTCGGACTTGTCATGTCGGAATCTACTGCTTCGTTTGATTATGAGGATGTCTCGATGCCGGAGGAGTCTCATGTTATGAAAGATATTCTTAAAAGGCAGTCTGTTATGGACGAAGCCAATGTGCACGCCTTAGTGGTGACCTTCGGAATACCAAAGGATTTACATCCGCGGGTACCTCCGGAGGGTATGACGATGAATCAGTTGCCCGCCGATGCTATTGGTTTATACGCCGAGTATTTCTGTAAGGAAGGTCTCGCTGTTCCTTTTTCCACTTTCCTTTTAGAAGTTATTAGGTATTTTAAGGTTCATCTTTCTCAGCTGGTTCCTCTTGGTATGCACCGTGTTACTCTTTTTGAGGTGTATTGCTGAAGCATGCGCATTCCTCCTACCACTCCTCTGTTTCGTGTTTTTTACAAACTTAGTAAACAGGGTTGCTGGTTTTCTTTTGAAAAGCGTGTTCATGCGGGTAGGAAAGTTTGTTTTGGGGACTTTCCCTCCTCTTTAAAGGGTTGGAAGTATCAGTTTTTCTTGATCGATAGGCGAACTATTCCATTCGCTATGCCTTGGAGGCATCCAGATTCGGACGTCTCGGATCCATTTCCGAAGAAAAACGAATATAATGCTATTCACGCCGAGACGCTAGCCGCGACGATTATTGAGAAGTTGCAAGTCCCACAAGCATTCTTGTATGCTATGGGTTTATCTGATCATTGGGAGTTTCCCGGTTACCGTTCGGCTTTGAGAGACGAGCAGGGGAGGGGTATAGCCTTTGTTATAAGTAAAAAAAAAAACAAGTTGTATATTTTTTCTTTTGTGTGACAGTGGGTTTTGCTTTTTCGCAGGTGTAACCATGTCGAGCTATCTAAAGAAGCCATCTCTACGCAAGAATGTTGAGGTAGTGAAGGGAGATAAATTGCCGGAAGGCCAGGCCCACGAGATGCATGTTACTCAACCCCTGGCTTCCAATATTGAGGTTCCGGAGAAGAGCGAGGAGTTGAAGAAAGTTGAAGTTCCCAGTGCTAAGGTGTTGGCTACTAAAGACAAAAAGAAGGAGCAGGCCGCTAAGCTGGGTTTGAAGAAACCTCCAACCAAGAGATCTGGAGGGAACGTTTCCTCCCGTCTTCATAGGAGGAGAAACCATCTGCTGATGACAATGTCATTGATTTGGAGACTGCTGAAGGTGTCGCCAATCCGGAGCCCATCAGATCGGTTTATCCGAAAGATGTCTCAGCTGGTCAAGTCGGAGGCTCTGATGCTGGTATGTTGTTGTAAATAACCTTTTCGTTCGTACCTACTTGCTTATTTCGGCTGATTGGTTAGTTGTGTCATTATTATCACTTATTGATAAAGGTTTTTTATTTTCAGGAGGTTCAAAAGGTGCTTCTTCCCGTCCGGGGAAGGAGGCTCTTGTGGATGAGGATGATATTGAGGTGGATATTGAGGGGGATGACGAGGATGATGCCAAGTTTGTGCCCGGATGGTCAGTGAGGAGGGGCACCCGGATGAATAATGCCAACGTCTGCAGGGATATGATGATGAATTTGGCAACTCCGGGGGAAGAGAGGTATTTGGATACTCATAATGATACTGATGCCATCCAGAGGGCTTGGTTGTTGTTAGGGAAGAATGTTACTGCCCAAGCGGATCTCATCTTCCGTTATGAGTCCCTCCTTGGTGACTATCAAAAGTTGTCTGCTACACACGAAGTTTGTGACAAAACCTTTGATGACAACTGGAAAAGATTTGGAGAAATGGCGGAGGAGTTGAAGAAGGTTAAGGATGAGCATGCTGAGTGTTTTAAGGTTAATCCGGAGGGTATACAGAAGTTGCGGTTGGAGAATGCCAGTTTGGAGGATAGGGTTTCTAAGCTAGAGACGGAGAAGGAAGAATGGAGGAAGGTTTCTGGTAATCAGGCTGAGAAGATTAAGTTGTTGAAGGTTCAGTTGGGAGAGGCGAAGGCAAAGTTGAGTGTTGAGGAGAAGGCATATCAGGAGCTCTGCCAAGAGAAACAGGACTTGGCTATAGCCGCTGGGAATGCCGAAGTTGACCGGAACCGGATAGTAAATGAGTTTATTCCAGAGGCTATCCATCGCTTGTTGGGTAGTCATGAGTTCAGGACGGCTCTTGCGGAGCCTTTCAACTTATATTATCAATCAGGTTTGATAGATGGGGCTGGTCTGTTTGATGAGCCGGAGAAGGCGGCCAAACTATTGGGGGATGTGGAGGGCATAGATATGGGGGCCGATGAGAAGTACCAAAAATTATATGACCAAACACTCTCTCAAGACTACCCCTTTATCCAGAAAATCCGCAAGACCATTTACGCAAATTTGATGAACTCATGTCCTTGCTTCTGGATCCTGCTCCAGCCTCGGAGCCTGAAGGGGCAACTTCTTCGGGTCCGGTTTTCGAACCAGTGGTTGAGCCGCAGGTTGAGAAGCCTTCTATCCAAGATTCATCGGATCAAGATATGTCAGCCTTTGTCTGAAGTGTTTGTTTAAGGGTCCGTATGCCTCCATTTTGACTATGGGTATAGGCATTGCGAATTCTTTGTGAAGCTTGTTTTAAAAAACTCCTTTGTGTTGGTGGGTGCGTGTTGGGGCTCGGGTATCTCCATTTTGACTATGGGCTAAGATACTCCGGGTTCCCTATGAAGCTTTTTTTTTTTTTTATGATTCTTATTACTTTTAGTTAGGTCCTCCGTTGGTTTATATTGAGCCTTGGAGGTAGTATAAACAATTGATGTATTTAGTGCTCCATATTTTTGTGGGTTGTTTGAAACAACTGTTGTATTGGATCTTCGGATTTGGAATATATATATGACTTTACTTTTTCTTTCGCATTTACTTTGTGTTAGTTTTAATTTGTATGTGTGTATGCCGGAGGATACGGATCAGTGTTTGTTTTTCGTAAATTAATTTATGACCGTCACGTTTTTGGTCTTGGTGATCCGGCCTTTGATAGCCAAGTACTTCCATTATTTTGGCTCTTGGCCGTATATATTACCCACTTGGGGTTTTTGTTGTTCGGGCAACTTGTGCCCTTCGGCTCTTAGCCTTATATATTGCCCACTTAGGGTTTTGTTGTTCAGGCAACTTGTGCCCTTCGTCTCGTTGGCCTTATATGTTACCCACTTGGGGTTTTGTTGTTCAGGCAACTTGTGCCCTTCGGATCTTTGGCCTTATATATGTTACCCACTTGGGGTTTTGTTGTCTAGGCAACTTGTACCCTTCGGCACTTGGCCTTATATATTACCCACTTAGGGTTTTGCCGTTGGGGTAGTTATATCATTAAACAAAAAACAATTCTTTCTTCAAGGCATGACTTGCATGAAACGTTTTATTAGGGATAAGAAGGTGGCTTATGAGCCTTACAATAAGTCTTTCGGATGTCTCCGATTACATAAAACATATTTTCAAATTAATAGCATGCCAGGTCCGAGGCACTTCTACGTCATCCATGGTTTGGAGTTTGTACATGCCATGTTGATAAGCTTCTATTATCCGGTAGGGGCCTTCCCAGTTCGGCCACAACTTTCCCTGATCTTCCAGTCTGCTGGCTTCGTTCTTCCGATACACGAAATCTCCTACTTTGAAAGTTTCAGGTCTAACCCTTCGGTTGTAATATTGCTCCACCTTTTTCTTGTATTTGGCCTCTTTTATTGCTGCCATCTCTCGTCGCTCCTCTAACAAGTTTAGGTTCAGGTTGATTTCATCGTCATTGTTTTCGGTGTTGCCATCATGGTCCGAAAGGTGGGCATGCCAATTTCCGCTGGGATGACAGCTTCACTTCCGCAGGTCAAACTAAAAGGTGTTTCTCCATTGCTAGTTTTCAAGGTAGTGCGGAATGCCCATAGTACATTTGGTAATTCATCGACCCATCTGGCTCTTTCCCTTCCGAGTCGCGATTTGAACCCTTTCATTAAGCTTTTGTTAGCCCTTTCCACCAATCCGTTGGCTTGAGGGTGAGCCACGGCTCTGTTAATGTGTGTGATGTTCAACCTTTCGCACCAACTCTTGAACGGGTCCCCAACAAAGTTACTTCCGTTATCCGTGACGATTATCTTAGGTAGTCCGAACCTGCAGACGATGTTGTCCCATACAAATTTCTTCACTTCTTTTCCGGTTGTTTTGGCTAGTGGTTTTGCTTCCATCCATTTTGTAAAGTAGACTATTGCCACGATTACATATTTCACCTTTCCTGGAGCTTCGGGTAAAGGTCCTAACACATCAATTGCCCATTGGAAGAAAGGTCACGGTGCCATGACGGAGGTCAACACAGTTTTAGGTAATTTGGGGATCAGAGTGTGTATTTGGCATGAGTCACATTTCTGGATAACCTCTCTAGCATCTTGGTGCATGGTTGGCCAGTAATAACCTTGTCTCATAAGTTTAGCTACGACGGATCGTGGTCCGGAATGCATTCCGCATGCTCCTTCATGCACCTCTCGGATTACAAAATTGGCTTGGAGAGGTCCTACACACCGCAACATTGGCCCAAGGTATGACTTTTTGAACAGCACATCATCAACGAGGGTATAGTGGCTTATTTTCATTCGAAGGGTTCGGGCCTCGTTCTGGTCCTCCGGCCATATCCCTTCCTTCAGGCACCGGAGTATGGGTGACATCCAATTTTCTTCTCCCTCTTCTACTATTGCGTTAACTATTTCCTCTTCAGTGGATGGTTTTTCCAATACTTCTACTAGGATTTCCTTTGTCAAGTGGTCGAATGCTACGGACGCCAGTTTGCTCAGTATGTCTGCTTTTTTATTCTGGGCTCTTGGAATATTCTTTATCTTGAAGTGTTCGGAGCAAGCAATGTATTCCTTGGCTTTGGCGAGGTAGCTTGTCATACTCTCCATATATGCAGTAAACTCTCCGTTGATCTGGCTTGCAACTAGGTTTGAGTCTACTCGCATGTCCGGTGCTTTTATGTGCATCTTTCTTGCGATTCTTAGTCCGGCTAGGAATGCTTCGTATTCCGCTCCATTGTTGGTGGCTTCAAAGTTCAATCTGAGAGCGTAAGTGTATTCTTCTTTTTCCGGGCTGATCAGTATCAGGCCTGCTCCGACACCTTTTCTACTAGACGCTCCGTCGATATATAAGATCCATTCTTCTGTTTGGGTGATATTGCATATCTCCTTGCCCCTTCTTTTGAATCCGGGTGGGTCGTGCCGATGGGTATCTCATTGATAAATTCAGCCAGCACTTGTCCCTTGATAGCATTTCTTGGTACATAAGCAATGTTGTAAGCTCCCAGCTCTACCGTATACTTGGCCAATCGTCCAAAAGCTTCTGCTTTGTTCAATACTTGTATGATGGGTTCGTCCGTTATGACCTTGATAGGGTGAGCTTCGAAATATCGCCTCAGCCTTCAGGATAGGTGTAGGAGGGCTAAAGCCAATTTCTTCACCGGAGCATACTTCTTTTCCGCCTCATGCAACGTTCGGCTCACGTAGTGAACTGGAATCTGCCGTCCTTCCCTTTCAACTAGCATTACCTCACTTATTGCTTCTACCGCGGCAGATAGGTATAGGTGCATGTCTTCCTTTGGTTTTGGTATAGTTAGGCATGGGAGCTCCAAAATCATTTTTTTCATTTCCTGAAAAGCTCTTTCGGCTGCTTCCGTCCATTGGTATTTATCTTTGTTGTCTTTATTGATGTTCTTTAACGTTTCAAAGAAGGGTAGGGATCTTTCGGCAGACTTTGATAAGAAACGGTTTAGCGCAGCGAGTATACCACTTAGACTTTGCATTTCCTTCAGTGATTTTGGTGATTGTATGTCAGCGATCGCTCTGGTCTTCTTAGGGTTCACCCTGATTCCCTCGGAAGTAACCATATAACCAAGAAACTTTCCTTCTTCCACTCTGAAGGAGCATATTTTAGGATTCAATTTCATATTGATCCTTCGAAGATTGTCGAACGTCTCTGCTATGTCGGCTAACAACTCCTTTTCTGTATGGCTTTTGATTACCATGTCATCTACATATGCTTCCAAGTTCCGGCCGATCTGCGCCCGAAAGGCGGTATCTACTAACTTCTGATATGTTGCTCCGGCATTTTTTAGGCCGAATGGCATCTTAACATAGCAATATGTTCTGTGATCAGTATAGAAGGCCGTTTTTTCTTCGTCTTCTTTCGCCATCTGCACTTGATGGTATCCTTTGTAGGCGTCGAGGAAACACTTGTATCGGAATCCCATTACCGATTCAATCTTCCAATCTATTTCAGGCAACGGATAATAGTCCTTGAGACATGATGAGTTGAGGTTTTTGAAGTTGATACACATTCTCCAACTATTGTCCGGCTTTTTTACTAGCACCGGATTCGAGATCCATGTTGGGTATCGAACTGGCCTTATTATTCCGGCTTTTAACGATTCTTCTACATCCCTGTTTATGGCTTGGTTCTTTTCTTCTGAAAAGAATCTATTCTTTTGTGCAACAGGTTTGTCATGTACATTTACGTTGAGCTTGTGTTCGGTCATCCATCGAGGTACACCGGTCATATCTGATGGTTCCCAGGCAAAGATCTCCTGGCTATTCTTAAGTAAGGTTATTAACTGTCTTCGTCGTTCTTTTGAGAAATTTTTTCCTATCGTCACCAGTTGTTCCGGTTATGCCGGATGGACCAATACCTCTTCAGTTCCTGTAACTTCTTCAATAGTGGTTGCCGAGGGAGTTTCTATCTTGGCTTCCTTTTCCAGTAAGAATTTTTCTTCAAGTTTCCAACATTCTGAGACGATGACCGATCGAGTGACCAAAGTGGCGACGCCCCTTGATGTTGGGAATTTCATCATAGAATGTATTATTGAGGGAATAGCCCTTAGTTTCTTGATCCCAGAACGCCCGAGTATTACGTTGTACGGGGAGGGGGGTCTGACCACTGCAAACTTCATGCTTGTTCGGCGGTATAGCCCATCGCTTCCGAAACATACTTCAAATTCAATCTTTCCCAATGGATTTATAGCTTCTCCTGCGAATCCCATCAACGGTGTGTTTGTTTTTGTCAACCGAGACCGGATGGAAGAATCAAGGTTTAAGAAGCAATGCTCGTACATCACTTCTACCAAAGCGCCTTGATCAACATACACCCTTCGTACGGTGTATCCCTTGATTTCTGCTTCGACTATGAGCGGTTCATCGGAAGCGTCTCCCGGCAGGATTGGAGGAAAACTTATGGGGGGCATTCATCCATTCTTCCTCCTGGTCCATGATTTTACGTTTCTGCCTCTTCTCCTGATATCAGACCATGTTGATGATTCGTCCTTGATTGGTTTGATTATTGTTTCTTGGAGGTGCTTTGTCTCTTTGTCGGACATCTCTAATCAGATGGTCTAGTTTGCCCGTTTCCATAGCTTTCTTGAGTTGCTCCTTCAGATTGTGACAATCGTTGGTGAGGTGACCTTTCTCTCCATGATAGTCGCAATACTTATCCATATTTTCTCTAGATGGTCTACCTCTTAACGGGGGTGGTGCCGGAAGTCTAAGTTGATGTTCGGTTGCCAGGATTTTTTTGGGAGCTTTGGTGAGGGCATTTAAGTCTATTGGTCTGGTGTCCCCCCGGTTTCCACACGTTACGGCGGTAGTCCGTTCTGTAGTCTGTCCTGTTGGTATTTTCATTTCTGGCAGGACCATAAGGTGCAAAGTAAGGGGCCTGAATTCTTCTCGGTGGATATCTTTTCTGCGATTTCCTCTGAAGGAGGGTCGTTGTGTGTTTTGGTCATTTCGGCTTTATGAATTAGAGTGATAATCTCTTTGGTAATTATCCATCCTTTCTCCCCTTGGTATTTCAGTTAACCAATAAGCTCTTTCGGAACGGATGAAATCATCAACCCTTATCATCATTTCGGTTACTGTTCGGGGAATTTTCTCGGAGAATCTCTTTGCTAGTTCTGGACATTTGCAACCGTCCATAAAAGAGGATATTTGCATCACCTCTGGTACGCCTGAAATGCGACTGGCTTCATCCTTCCATCGTTCCTTAAACTCTGAGAGGGCTTCATTAGCTTTTCGGACGATCTTGGTGATTTCCATTGGATCCCTGATGCATTTTCTTCGAAGAGCGAACCTTTGTACGAACTGTTCACTTAAAACATCCCAACTGTCAATGCTACCTCTCGGGAGACGATCAAACCATCCCCTAGCGGCGTCATCTAGGGTCTGCTGGAACATCATGCACTATATTTGCATGGGCCACGCACCTTGATTGGCCGCTCTTTCAAATCTGGTGATATCGTCGTCCGGATCAGTGGACCCATCGTACAATTTTAAATGGGAGGGCATCGTGTACTTCGTGTTCTTAGGTTCGGAAAAGTCAATGATCCTTCGGGTAAATGGACTTTTAGATGCCGCTTTGAAAGGTTTGGATAGATCATCTACCGGTTCTTCTTCGACTTTCTTGGTTCCATCATCTTGGGATTCTCCATCATCAAAGTCAAGTTGGATAGGTTTGATTGGGGTATTTCCTCCGGTGTTGTATTCCTGGATTAAAGTTTTCAGTGCGGTTATGTGGCTTTGTATTAGCTCAATGTTATTGTGAGGGTTGTTATTATTGTTTCTTTCACTGCCTTCGGGTGTTATTGGGGTGGGGCCTGGCATCTCTTAGCTTGGGTAGAGTGAATGACGGGTCCCACGGATGGCGCCAATTTGTTGAAGTAAAATCTTGCTTCAACTTCGAACAAGTGTAACGAATCCTCCGGACTATACTTGTCCTTCGGATTCAGGGAGATCCTTGCTTATAATGTGTTTCTTCGGATACCTACAAAACAGATACGTCCGTTAGTCTCGCCCCGGGAATGTATCCCAAGACCAACCTCTAGCGTGAGAGTAAGTATATGTTCTTAGAGAGAGAGAGAGAGTATACGTAATGTTTAAAGTGTTAGAGAATTAGTTAATCTTAAATGAAGATTTCTTCTCTATTTATAGACTTTTCATATGAAGTGCCAGACTGGTTTGTACTTAGTCCCTTAATGTTCGCAAGTTTATGCTCCATTATCATATACTTGATGTACTTACTTGTACTTTGGTTTGTGTACTTACCGGTTCATCCGAATGGTTATGACTTCCGGAGGGCTAGGGTCATGCGGATGTTCTCAACTCTTCGGATATTAGTCTATTCTGCTTAAACACGTTTGGCCACGTTTCGTTTGATGTGGTCCCGGAGGGTATGTGTTCCGCATGGCGTATATCCGGAGGGTACATACGCCAACAGTAACGTCACCGGAACGACGACTTCAATTATTTCCGGTAACCGAGATGTTAATCTGGTGGATCTTGAACATCAAATTAAGAAGCTGCCCAATTCCCATCGAAAAAATAAAAAATAATAAAAATAATAATTAATATAAAAATAAAATAAAAAAATCATACATTCTTACCTATGGTTTGTGGTTGGCTCGTGAATTACCAACTACAAAAGCAAATGACGTTTATGTGTCATAAAACGGCCGAGGGTTGTAAAATGAACTACGGTTATGTGCCATTAAAATGAAAGCCGACCGAGGGTGGTAGAAATCGAAGACCGATCGAGGGTAATCAATGGCTCCGGCTGATTTTTGGGCCGTCATAATTTAAACGAATACTTATGTGGGTGTTTTTATTTTATGTTTTGGTGGATAGTTTTTTCAGATCCAGGATGGGAAAAAGAGGATATAGGAAACTGATAGGATGATAATGACGGTAGGTTATTTTATGAGTAGGAATAATTAGGAAATGCAAAGTACTAAATTACCATTTTGGCTACACTTTAAATTTATAAATGTAATTAAATAAATGTTAATTGTTTTAAAATAAAAATGCCACTTGTCCATTTTTTGTTGTTGCCTACTGTTCACTACTTTAATGGTGTGCACTACATGAACGATATATATATATATATATATATATATATATATATATATATATATATATATATATATATAAGGAAGGGATCGGGTGCATTTTTCCTTTTTAGTGCGGATGGTACGGATGAATGTGGACCACACGATCATCCGTCCATCTCAGATTCTGATAAAAAAAATGCGGTGGCAATATCGTAAATATCCCGTCTTTTTTCAAAAACGTTATTATCGTATTAGCTTTTTTTCTGAAAAAAATTCAAAAAAATCTGAAAAAATTAAAAAAATAAAGAGGACAACAAATAATTAAGAATCGCTGAAAAAAATTTCAAAAAAAAATCGTTTTTATCATTAAAGGTATTGTGATATTAGCGTATGATTTTGACTTTTTTACAAAAGTCAAGATCAGATCTTGACAAAGTCAAGATCAGATCTTGACTTTTGTAAAAAAGTCAAAATCAGATTCTGAATTTTTTTTTTTAATAAAAATTTTAATATCACAATAACTTTTTTAATATCATAAAAACTTTTTCTTAATAAAAATTGTTAATATCGCCGTAACTATCATGCTTTCTTGATATCACTCTAATATTCATACATTCTTTTTCAGTTTTTTTAATATCACCGTAAGTTTTTTAATATCGTAATAAAAAAAAACAATTATATTAAGCTTTTCACTAATATCACGGTTCATTTTTACATGTAAAAAAGTTTAATATCACGTTGGTTTTACAATATCACCGTAGCTATCATGGGTTTTTAATATCACGGCTCATAATATTGTTAATATCACAGTAGAACTCATAATATGGTTAATATCACGGTAACACTCATAATCAAAAAAACAAAAAGTTCTCAGAAAAATCTGAAAAAATAAAAAAAAATGAAAGAATATAACAATATTAAGGATCGCTCAAAAAGAAAAAAATTAAAAAAAATCGTTTGAATGGTGATTTGGTACTGTGATAGTTGCGTAGATCTTGACTTTTTTACAAAAAGTCAAGATCAGATCTGGATTGGACGGCCTAAATCTATCCGCACGTCCGCAATAAAACAAAACATCCGCACGTGATCCTTACTATATATATATATATATATATATATATATATATATATATATATATATATATATATATATATATATACACTAGGGTAACATTATTGTGGTGTACACTTTTAAAGTAGAAAACAATAGGCACTAATATGGACCATTGGATTAAGGACTATTGATGAGATTAATTATTAATTACTTAATGGCATTAATGTAGATAAGTAGAAAACTAAGGGCATTTTTGGTAAGAAAGAATTAACAAGTGCATACATTTTTAATCACGCACACATTAATGACATTAATCACACGCTTTAATTTTGGTATACATATGAAACATTTTTTAAATCGTATCTTTTACATTTTTAATTATTTTTTATATCCAACATCAAATGATTTAATTTGTCTAATACATGTGTACACATTTCTATTTTTTTTTTTTAATTCGTACCTTTTATATTTTTGACACATTTTTACAGACACATAATTTCATGATACATTTTAAATGACTCGTTATATTTTTGACACACATCATAATATTTTTGACACATTTTCAGTACCACATAGTTTCATGATACATTTCTAGTGACCCACTATGTTTTTGACACACTTTATTTATGATGCATTTCTAATGACATATTATGTATTTTGATACATATTTAGTGACAAACTTAATCGTTTGATACATTAATAATGATACTATAATTTTATTTACACATTTTTATTGACACGCTATAATTTTTTTACCGAAATTTTGACACTCATTTTTTTTTTTTATAGTGACACACTAATTTTTATAATGACACATTACATATTATACTTAGTTAATGACACACTAAATTTATAATAACACACCAATTTTTTATACATATATATTGACACATCAATTTTTTTATACATATATACATAAATATCTTTATACATATATATTGGCACACTAGTTGTTTAACATATAACTATACATCACAATATAAAATAATTGATACATCAAGATATCTTGGAGTTTATTCATCTCATACAACAACAAAAACACTACTACGTACTACCTAATATTTTTACTAGAGATTATGCCCAAAATATGATGATACAGATTTACTAATTAACAAAAATGATGATACACATGTCTTGGTCAAATCTCATACACGCTTAGCTCACACTGATATACAAATATTAATTCAACAAACATCCTTCTTTAGCCTAAACAACCGAACAAGTGCCATCTCCGGGTAAGGGATACGCGGCATAAGCCGATCTCCGATCACGGTGGAAGAAACCCGTAGATGGCGTCAATAGAGAAACAAAAGTGGACGGAAACCATCTAGGATCTGTGATGTCGATTTTGTGGAGGTTGAGAAACAATGATCTTGGGTTTCAACGGATGCTAAACCGAAAGATACTGATATGGTTCTTTTTTATTGATGTAGATACGATAGGGTTTTTCATGTTCTAATTCACATAAAATTTATGAGAAAAAAACTGATGGATGCAAAGATAAGAGAAGGTTTGGGATAGGAGAGAAGAATGGAATATTAAAATGGTGAATGAAATAGAGATGTGAATGTGTAGCTTTTACCGAGTATTAGGGATGGAAAAATAGTAACTGCCAATAATGCCCTTTTTATTTCATTAACAATTTTGATTTAATTTAGATAACAAATATCCACATGTCAAAACCTAATTGGTGCCTATTGTAACCTATTTTTAAAGATAAATCTATCTATCTATATATATATATATATATATATATATATATATATATATATATATATAAAGAGTAAATGGTCAAAAAGTCAAGAAGTGAAAAGTGAAAAACTTAAATTAATGTTTTGTCTAAATTACCTTTAATTAATGCATTTAACATTTCTTAATACCTCTCATTTAAAACTTAATCAAAACTTAAATGAAAACATGGAAACTTAAATTACATATTCAATTTTTTTGTCAACTTAAAAACATGGAAAGTTAAATAAATAATTAATAAATGAAAACATAAAAATGCAATGTTTTGAAAACTGGGTTCAAAATCGACCCGGTCGAGTCATCGGGCACCGGGTCAACCGGTTCGACCGCCTGGTCAACCCGGTTTTCAATTTATTATTATTTTATTTTTTTAACCGGTTCGACCGCCGGGTCAACCGGTTCGACCACTGGGTCAACCCGGGTATTTATAAATTTTTTTGAAAAAATGAAACTCCGCCGGGTTTCGAGAACCGGGTTGACCAGGATCACTAAAAACCCGGCGGGTCACACCGGTTAACCCGGTTTTAGAAACCTGGGTTATTTTGACCCGTCTTTTCGGCCGAAACCGGTCGAACCGGTTAACCCGGCTGGGTCGACCCGGGTTTCAAAACCTTGTAAAAATGTAAAATTGTTTTGTCAACTTAAGAATGAATACACACGTATATAAAAATAAACTTTTAAATATTGGATGAGTAGTTATACATAGAAACGGAATTTTATAGCGCCAGATAGTTATAATGATATTTTGGTTACACAACACGTTACACAAACCACTTAACTAAAATATCATTATAATTAAATGCCGCTATAAAATCCCGTTGCTATACATGGGTACTCATCTAGTGTGTGTGTGTGTGTGTATATATATATATATATATATATATATATATATATATATATATATATATATATATATATATATATATATATATATATATATATTATAAAAGGGTACCCGCGCAATGCGGTGGCGGGTACTCGGTGACTATATTTGTGGCGAGCAAATACTTTTTTCATTTTAAACCTTTCCTTATTTAGCGTTGTCCTGAATACTTTAAAACGTAGTAGATATATGTTTTTTAAAAGTAGAACATTTAAATTATTACTATAGTGTAATGTGTGTTTAGAGACTGAAATTAAACTGTGTTAGTTTGTAGGCTTTATATATATGAAATATGCATTAAAAGGTAATTATAGTATAGACGTTTCTTTTTTTAAAACATATTGCAGAGGTTTTCTTTTTTTTTTTTTTTTTTTTTTTTTTTTATGATTATTATTTTGGTTGTTATATCACATTGATTAAATGGGCTAATGTAATTTAATGAGGTTTATAAATATTAGTGGCTCCTACAGTTAATGAGATTAAAATTCATAATGTAATGTAACTCCTATTCATAAGTAAGTGTTAGTTTGAAATCCTTCCAATTAAAGAAATTATTTGGTCTTAATTTTTTAAGACTTCCTTTTTAGGAATGGTATAAATGCATTATAATGTTGTTAAGATATATATATATATATATATATATATATATATATATATATATATATATATATATATATATATATATATATATATATATATATATATATATTAAAACTTTAACTTTAAAACTTTCCAATATAGGTCCTCATACTTATAACTTTAGAGAAATGACAAAACCAACGCTTATACTTAAGAGTTTCAAAAAGTTACAATATATACCCCTTTGCATGAAATACGTTACAAAACTTGTTCAAAAACCATGCAAAGTGTATTTTTATAATCCAAAAGAGTTTTATAGCTTATGGCTTATTAGTATAGGCTTATTGTTGGTCCTCTTTACTTAGTTATCAATAACTAAAAAGCTAATGTAACCAAGATATATGACTTTTAACACAGATGTATAAATGATTAACAATAAAGCAACGTAAAGATAAGAGACAATATTTTTCAACGTTTAATTCTTTATTAGAAGTAAATCAAAAAGGATCGTACCCAAGTGTTTGCGGAATAACACATGAGATTGAAACGACAAGCATGGTGTAGACTCCTCTCTAAACTCAAAACAATGTTTGAGTGACAACTGAGGTCACACTGAGCTATCTCAGGGACAATGTTGTTCTTTGAAGGAGTAAAAGTGGTTTGTGAAAGCTTTGCATTAATTGCACAAACTTGTCAAATTTTACTCCTCACTTATGTTGCCTATTTTTACACAAGTATGAACAACTCTAATATACAATGGACATAAGCATTCCTTAATAAAATCTTGATAGATTTTATTCTTTGGCAAGGGAAACTTCTTTGGGATAAGTCCAAAAGGTGATTTCTGATGACAGACTGGGTTTAACCATTTGGGGGAAACTTTGACCTTAAAGTGATAAAGCACTTTAGTGAACCAGTTCAAACTTTCCCGCCCAGTCCCGCCAAATCTTCAGTCTTCAAGTCATCAGTCTTTAGTACCTTGATAGTTGTTGAGGAGTCGTGGGGTTCAGTGAGTTATTGTCATCCTCACTGAACCCATCACCTTCTTCTTGGCTTAGATGCCACTCACTGAGTTCCGCCTCTCTGAATGGAGAACCTTTCTTCTTACGCTCGGTCTAAGCATTCTGAAGATGACTTACTGAGTTACTGTTCACTCAGTGACTTGTTTACTGATAACACGTAAATTATACATGTTTTTAGGCGTGTTTTATGCATCATATTTGGCCATATTTGTACGTATTTGTTACTTAATCATGGAAAAGTGTTTGTACAAGCAAATGTAGCCAAAAATAGGAAAAAGTGATGAAAAGATGAAGAAATGAAGTGAAGGTGCATAATTGGAGATTTTCGAGAAGGAAACGAGTGAAGAATCACACAAGGACTCAAGGATTTGATAGATTCAAGATTTCTACGTTCATATGTCAAGATAATATCAAGTTCTATAAAAGGAATTAGCACCAAAGTGGAAGAGAATGCATGCGACGAAGAACGATAAAAAAAGTCAAAAGTTGGTTACAAGTTCAATCCAACCGATCGGTTGGAGCCCGCAACTGATTCGGTTGGATTTAACCTGAAGAACCAACCGATCGGTTGGACGCAATACCGATCGGTTGGATAGTGGCTATTTTTACAAGATTTCATTTAATGGCATTTTTACTCCTCATTATAATGGATGGCTGATCATTTCTCACTAATAACTTCTTAGAGAATGTTTTTACTTGAGAATTAAGTGATTGGAGGCTATTTAAGCACATCTAGGCTTGCAACCAAAGTGTACCACAAAATCCTAAGTAATAACGTACACCAAGTTATTACTATCTTAATATTTCTCACCCAAAAGGTTGCTACAACAATAAAAACGTCCAGGAAACTTTGAGTTAAAGTCTCAATAGTTTGGTGGAGTGTGTGGAGTTGTCTATTGTATTTGGTAGTCGATTGGAGGCGTGTGGTTGCTATAGTTCCACGGTTTTAGTTCTTGTAATTCTCAAGCTAGGTACACCTCGTTTCTTACAATGAATTCTTGTTACTTTGAATATAATGAATGTTTTGTTTACTACTTGTGTTTTAATATAATTGATATGGAGTGATTTGGTATATACTTGTGTGAATAATGTAGTTAGTCATGGAGTATTCTTTACTTTAAAAAAAGTGATGCATGAAAACTCTTCTTAATTTATGAGTTTGTTGGGATAATATCTAATCTTGCTTAATTTGTTGATAAAAACATCTTTGGGGAATATTGGCCGAAAGGGTTTTCTAAATGTTTTTATTCCAAAAAGTTAGTGCACGAATTAGTTTGGGATATGGTGTGTGACGAGCATCATGTTTACACTTTAAAATGAATTTGAGAAGATTTCATCACGAAATTAGGCCGAAAGGATTCGTAGGAATTCATAAGTAAAGAATTGCTTTTAAACAGCATTGTGTTAATGGGATTATTATTCTAGTTGTCTTAGGCCGAAAGGAAGTAACTAGATGATTGAATTCTATTAATGGTTTAACATGATAAACACCATTGATTGTTAGTCATTCATATAAAAGTTGTGCATCATAACAAGTTTACACCAAGCTTAACATGAATACTCCAATTGATTTATTGTGGCATTTCACACAAGTATATGTTTTAGTTTTATTGTTTCTTGAATATTTGAATTTTCGATAATAAAGGAATGACAACCCTTTTATACAAACTAGTTTTCTAATACTTTGATCTATAAATCCCTTGGGACGATCTCGACTTACCCACGTTTACTAAAACGGACGAGTATACTTGCTCGTATGTGTTAAATAGTTAATCGGTAATCGTGTTTATAAATTTTAAAACTTGTACACACCGGAGACACATCAAGTTTTTGGCGCCGCTGCCAGGGATTTAATTAGATTTCTTAGTTTTTTTTAGTTTGTTTTTCATAAAATTCGATTTGGTAAAAGTAAAAACTAAAAAAAGTAAGCAAAAAAAAAAATAAAAAAAAAAAAAATAAAATAAAAAAAAAAAAAGGTTGTTCAATCCAACCGATCGGTTGGATTTCCAACCGAACGGTTAGTTGAATTGGTAAAAAAATATTTTTTTAGTTTTTTGTTTTTTATTTTATGTTATTTGTCTTAATTATTATTTATTTAATGTTAGTTAATTTGGTTATAATTAGTTTTAATGGTTTTAGTTAATTTTCATTAATTAAAAGTTTTAATTAAGTTTTATGATTGGTAATTAATGTTTTAAATAAGTGGTTAATTAAGTTTATGAAATTAATTAATTTAGTTTTTGTCACTTAAAGTTAGGATGATGAAAAGTTTTTATAAGTTTTTAATAATTAAGTTTTCTTTTAAGTTTTTAATTAAGATTTTTTATAATAATAAATATAGTTTAACTTTAATTGAGTCATTAGAATAAAAGTTATTTTTAATTAAATTTTAATTTTAAATATTAAGTTAATATATATATAAAAAAAATTTAAGTTCAAAGAAACCGATCGGTTACAACCCGTAACCGATCCGGTTACTTTTTGTGTTTAATCCAACCGATCAGTTGGATGAGAAACCGAACGGTTTCTCGCCTCGGATTTAATTTTTTGAAATTTTTATTTTGAGTTATTTTTGTGTTTTTATAGCTTTGGCTTGTTAATTTATTAGGTATTGTTTCATTTTAAGTTTATTTTGATTATGACTAACCCCAATGCTAATGATTTGGTTGTTTTGTTGATGGTTATATTATAGTTAGTAATTTGCTTTAGTGAAATGGAGAGTTTAAGTCAAATTTCGGAGTACTTAAGGAACCTGGAGGATATGTTCAAAGATTCGGGTGATTCTTTGGAGAAATTGGAAAGCATGTTGGAGAAAGCGAGAGCGGATTTGGAAAATGGAGAAGTAGTTGGGGAGAATGATGTTTGTTTGCCTAAGGAACCTAAGAAAAGGGTGGTTGTTTTCACAAGAGCTCCTTCTAAGAAGTATGATGCCCCACACATGAGGTATTCTACATCTTGTGCGGTGGAGGGGATCAAGGCTATGGATGCGGAACTTAATATGGAGTATGGGGACAACTATATAACGGAGGATGTTCTAGACAAGCTTGGTTTTGTTCGTCTTGACTATGAGGATTATGGTTGAAAGAAGGTTAAGGATGTGAAAGTGAATATTCATGGGCACATTTTTAAGGTGGACTTTGTTGTTCTTGATTATTGCAATTCTGATGAACCGGAGATTGTTTTTGGTAGGGAATTTCTTGTGACTACCAAGTGCATGGTGGACTTTGCACTTAGTGAGTTAAGGATTAATATAGCTAATTTGGAGGAAGAAAAAGAAGTGGATGTTATGATAACGGAGTTATGTGAAGGTATGGAAAAGAAAAAGGAAAGAAAGGAAGAGGTTTGTAAAATGGGAAAAGCGAATAGGAAGAAAGCACCACTAAACAAACTTACCCAACCCTCCAACCCAAAAGTAACTAATTCCACATCATCATCATCATCACTACCTAGTACACCACCAAATTCACCAAAAGTTACTCAACCTTTAACTAATGAACAAAAAGAAGCAATATTGGAGAATTTAGAAGAGAAGATTCATGAACTCATGGAGAAGAAACCGATTATTGAGGTTTTGAATGATTACATGACCTATAGGAAGAAGTTGGATTCAGTCATGATGGTAAGGTCAAGGTTGGAAGATACAACGTTTGATGAAGTTGAAAGAGAGAGGATAGTAGAAAATGGGCTTCCTAAGAAGATGAGTGACCCGGGAAACTTTGTCTTACCAATTAAAGTAAACGGGACTACTCCAATGTATGCGTTGGCCGACACGGGGTCAAGTGTTAGTGTGATGCCTTATCCGTTGTACCAAAGGTTAGGACTTTGTAACCCACAACCTAACCAATCAAATCTTACAATGGCGGATAATTCGAAAGCTAAGGCTATGGGAGAAGTTATGTTGAGAATTATACTAACAGTTACCACGGCTAGTGAAGATGTTACAACTGCAGAAGATTGTACTTGCAGTGGAAACTCATTACCACTGCAAGAACAAATATTACCACTGCTTACTTGATAACTGTTAGAGAAACGCGCTTAGATAAACATAGAAAAGATCTTGTGTATATCTTATTCTATTAGCATTATACTTATCTTGTAGAAAAGGACTCCTTGCTGTATAAAAGGAGATCCTAGGTTATAGTTAGTATATATCTTTCTAATACGTTTTTCTTAGAGCTTCAAGGTGTAACCCTAGTGATATCATAGATCACTCGTATTATTATCATTAATAATATTGGAGCTATTTGTTTGTTACATACATTGTTCTTATATACATACAACTGTTTCATTTACAATCAATCTTCTAAGTATCATTAAGTAGATTCCGCATACTTAGTGGTATCACTCAAAGTATCAATATTAACATAAGTTCAAGGTGTTCACGATCTAACATGTGGTATCAGAGCAAGGCTTTGATATTTTGATTTAGAAGACCCTATGGCAGACTCAAAAGAAACAATGAAGACAGAAACAAGCCAATCAAACATTGCTGCAAAGCTTCCTAATTGCTGCAAAGCTTCCTAAGCTTAAGATAAATGACTTTGAGATGTGGAGGCTTATGATAGAACAATTCTTTATGGTTCAAGACTACACATTATGGGAGATTATTATGTGTGGAAATTCATTCAAACCTGGTACAACTGTAGAGCAGGTTGGTGACAAGACAGTAACAAAAGTTAACACTGGTCCTGTCACTAATGAAGAAAGAAGTCAACTAAAGAATGATTTGAAGGCTATAGGTTTGTTATTGATGCCTCTACCCAGAGAACAAGTTCTGGCTTTTAGCAAATACAAGTCTGCAAAGACTCTTTTTGATGAGATCTGTGAAGTGTTTGGTGGTAATGATTCTACCAAGAAGACTCAAAAGACTTTACTGAAGCAGACTTATGAAAACTTTGGTTCAACAAGTAATGAATCTCTTGATAGCATATTCACAAGGCTACAAAAGATTGTTACTTAACTCACTGCTTTTGGAATTGAGGTGGAAAAGGAAGATCTCAATCTTAAATTCCTAAGAAGCCTACCTTCTGAGTTTGACACCAATGTTGCTGTTTGGGAAGATAAGCCAGATCTAGAGACCATGAAGCTTAATGATGTGTACAATAACTTCAAAGTTATTGAACAAAGATTAAAGAAAGCTGGCAAATTAAGAACAAGTTCTGCAAGTGTAGCACTCATATCATCATCAATTAATGATAGTTCAGATGAAGAAAGTGATAGTGATGATGACAGTGGTAACATGATTGTTTCCACTGGTAATGGAAGTGTTTCCACTAGGAGCTTAAAGAAACAGGTTGCAGGACTAAGTGATGCTACTTTCTATGCCTTTATATCAAGCCATGTGGGTAGTTCAATTCTCAATCATGAGGATTTGGATCAAATTGATGAAGATGATATGGAGGAGATGGACATTAAATGGCAGGTGGCATTACTAAGCTTAAGATCAAAGAAGTTCTGGAAGAAGACAGGGAGAAAGATACATATAAGTGGCAATGAGACTGTAGGTTTTGACAAAAAGAAGGTGGAGTGCTATAATTGTCACAAGATGGGGCACTTTGCAAGAGAATGTAGAAAACCAAGGAAATCTGATAACAAGTCAACTTGGTACAAGAAGGATAAGAACAAAGAACCTACAACAGAAGAGCCAAAGGTGCTATTGGCTATTGATGGAGTAAGCTTTGATTGGAGCTTTATGACCCAGGATGGAGAAGATGATTCAGAATCTGCAATGCTAGCTACTGAGCATGCACTCATGGCTTTCTCTGACACTGAGGTACATGCTGATAATGCTTGTTCTAAAAACTATAAGGCCTTAAAAGAATTAGAGATCTCTAAAACACAATATGATGCACTGATGCTAGATTTACATCATACTAATTATAATTTAGCAAATCATAAAAGAGGTCTAGGTGTTTTAGAAAAACAGATAGAGCATTATAGGGCAAATGAATCTAAGTTCAGTGATGACATTGCTGTTTTAAAAAGAGACTTAGATTTTTATGTTGAAGTGAATAAAGCTCTTAGGGAAGAGATTGAAAAAGTTAAGAAGGCTAGTGAGAACATTCAGATAACTAATCAAACACTAGACCATCAATCTAAGAGCATTAGCAAAATTTGGGAAGCCCAAGTTGTGAGCAAAGCTAAATCAGGTCTTGGATACAAATCTGTTCCACCACCTCTAAGAGGTGTTCCAGCACCTCCTGGCATTGACCTAGCTCACACAGGTTTAGAAGAATTTTTGGATCCACCTATGACCTATGGACCAAAATTTGTTAAACTAGTTGAAACTGAAAAGGTTCAGGTTGAGGTTGAGACTTTTGATAGTGCTAGTGACTCATCTCTTAAAGATGAATGTTTGAATGTTGAGTCTAAATCTAGTGTTCCTGAAAATGTTAAAGTAGAGGAAAGGAAAAGTATTCCTGAAGTAGTCAAAGAAAAGCCTAGGACACAGTCAAATTACACTAGGCCTACTACTAGGTATGCAGAGATGTACAGGGATAGGTCTAAATCTCCTAGAGGGAACATGAGAAGTTGGAATCATGTTAAAACTAGGCAGTTTGGTATTGATTTTGTGTTCAACAATAAGGCCTGTCATATTTGTGGTAGCTTTGATCATCTTTCTTATACTTGTAACTACCACATGGGAAGAAGGGAAGTATTTGTGAATACAAGGGTGAATGGACATAATTCTAATAAAATAACTCATCCAAACCCCCTAAGCAAGATGGTTCCCAGGTCTGTTTTACTTCAAACTGGCATCAAACCAATTTCCACTGCTAGACCAGCAGTTACCACTGCCAGTAGTAAAAACAGAGTTTATCCTAAGTCCCCTGTCACTACTTTTGTTAAATCTTATCAAACAGGGAAAAAGACTTATTTTGAAAAGAATGATCACAAGAATCACATGTGGAGACCCAAATTTACTAATCCAGCAGTTTCCACTGCTAGGCCTGCAGTTACCACTGCAAGACAAAATGTTTCCACTGGTGTCTATGTGAATAAGAAAAGGGTAAACATGGGTAATGCTGTTAAGGCCTCAGCTCGTTGGGAATGGAAACCAAAAGGAACAACAACCTCAAACAATCCCAATGGTGTATCAATGACCTTTGATAGATACAATTATATTGATACACGAGGCAGATCCAAGTCATTTGTGGCTTGGGTCCCCAAAAGGTACTAATTCCTTTATGATTGAGTGCAGGGACAGTCAAAGACTACTAATGATTATGAATGACTTGATAATACTTTCTGAGTTTTACAGTGACTCACTAATATGTTTGCAAGTTGTTTGGTATATGTCTGTTCTGCAAATGTTAAGAGATTGCAAGTAGTGTGTTAAAGACACCAAGAGTTGTACCAAGGGAATGTGGTCAAATAAGCTGAACATGGTTTCTACTGCAAAGATAATAATGCTGAAGGTCTTACACAAATTGATTAATTAAAGAAGATCTTTTCATTCATTCAAAGACACAAGTTACAGCTTACATTCAAAGTTCCAACTGAATAACAAAGACCATTCCTAAAACATTTAGCTAATTGAGTACTACTAGCTTCTATCAATTATTACATAATACTTGAGGCTATGACAAGTACAATGAAGAAGCTGAAGATGAAAATGGAAAAAGAAGAGAAGGAAGACTGTGAAGATGCTCAAGTACCAAAGTCAAGAAAATACTCAAGAACTTTGTTCCTTGGCAACATTCCTCAATCATCTACTTCTGCTTCTCCTTTCCCTTACGTATGATCTCAGCCTTCTTGCTCTGTCCAATATGTTCTTGATGCAGAAGACCAGGTTCTAGAGCAGGAAGATCCAACACCAAATTTGATGATGATGGGAGAGATGGATCTCTCTTACTTGATCTTGGTTGGGATCTCTCTGGTGTGGAAGGAGGAAGAAGGGATGGATCTTCATTCTCTTCCTCTGAAGATTCTTCATCAGAGGTATAGATGAAGGGAGAGACAAGCTCTCTCTCAGCAGGATTAGGAACATGGCTTGGTTCACCCTTCTTATGTGCATTCCATTGTCTTTCTTGCACATCCCATCGTTTCTCCATTTCTCTCTCATAGTCAGAATCTTCAAGCCCCCATGGATATGGTGGTACATCTTCTTCTGATGTTGGAGAAGAAGAGTGTTGATCAGAGGTTTCTGGGTTTGATGACATGGTTTTGGAAGAGAATTGGGTTGATTGGGAAATTTGGGTTTGAAAGATTATTTGGGGTATATTGGTGACTGAGATGTGGTGTTTGGAGGTGATTATATAAGCCAAGGTTAGGTGTTATGCTAATTAATGAAGGTTATTTACTTCCATCTGTTTTGGTTGGTTGGAGAAGTAACTGTTGTTTGACTTTTGAGAAGATATTTTTGTGTATAGTAACTTGGTTAAAAAGTTACTTGGGTTAATCTTTATGGGTTAAGATGAGATTTATTTTGTGTTGTAGTATACAACCCATATCATTGGAGTAATAAGGTGTGTATCATAGACATACAACAAATGGTTATTGATTCACCATGTCTAACCCACATAATAATCAGCTAGTCCAAGAGCAAACGGCTTCTGGTAAAGACTTATCAAATCCGTTGATAGCTGATAGTTTGCTAAAAACTATGATAAGAGCAGCAAATTTTACATGTTTTACTTACCACTGCTCTTTGAAATTTTGTTGATTTTTACCACTGCAAGTTCACCGTTTCCACTGACAGTGTAAATTTTACCACTGGTGAACTAGCCGTTACAACTGTGTGTCAGTAATCTTATTTTTACTAGCCGTTGCAAATATAACTGTCTTTCCTTATTAATAGGGTAAACTTTTTGGGAATTATCTACTTACCAAACTTTATTTATTCTTTTCTAAAGATAAATCTTTCTATAGATAATTAACATACGCGTTTTTCTCAAAACCCTATTAGTATAAATTGATCATTATACGGCTTTTTTTTTATTCTCGATTACTAACACTTTTATCTCTCAAATCGCAAAATCATGGTGACTCTCAAGTTTGCAGATGAACACAATCAAGTGGCTTACCTACAAAAGTCAAACGACAAGAGTGGACCCGTTTTTCATCAGATTGTGGATTTCCTAAACACAACTCATATAAGGTATGCCTTAACTATGAATCCCACAATCTTTGTTTCTCAAATCAAACAGTTTTGGAACTCTGTGGAATCCATAACACTTGAACAGGGGGACATACATGAATCTGTGGAAGCTCTTAGAGACACAGTGGATGGGGTAACTATTGATGTTACTGAGTCATCTTTAAGGAGAATTCTCCAATTAGATGATCTCAATGGTATCATCACATTACCTAATTCAGACATATTCAACTACATTGCTTTGATGGGGTATGATACATCTGACCAAAAAGTAACTTTTAAGAAAGGATGTTTTTGTCCCCATTGGAGATTTTTGATACACACTCTGTTGCATTGCCTAAGTCCTAAGAAAACTTCTTATGAACAATTTGGATCAACCATGGCTTACCCTTTAGTTTGCTTGGTTTCTGATAGGACTTTCAATTTTTCAAGGTTTATATTTAATAACATGAAAGGCAATGTAACAAGTTCATACAAATTTTTGATGTATCCAAGGTTTGTGCAAGCAGTGTTAAATGAATTTCAACTGCAAAATCATAATAGGATTTATGAAACTCCATGTCTTAAGCCAAAATTATTTCAAAATATGTGTAAGGCTTCAGAATTTTGGAATGGAGTGATTCATCCTCTTTTACCAAACATGCTTGCAAAGATTTCACAGGTACAGGGTGAAGATGCAACAATCCAAGTTGTATCCCATCACACACCCACTATTTCTCTTCCACAAATTCAACATATCCCTACTGTAACTCACACATATGAAAGGAGGCACAAACAGCCAACTCCTTCCATGACAACATTGCATGTTGCTGACTCTTATGGTTTAGGAACAAGCAGTGGTGGTTCAAGGCTTCAGTCTAGTCCAACTAGAGAAGAGCCTGAATCAATGCCTTATGATTCACCTCTCCCAACAGGTAATACAGTTGGAAGTGTTGAGGGCAGTGTGACACTAACTGAATTGATGGAATTATGTACCAACTTAGTCAAACAGGTTCAAACTCTGGAGAAAGATCTGGCACAGACCAAAGAACAACATACCACAGAGTTGAATCTATTGAAGGCTGAGATTCAAAAGTTGCAGGATGAAGTTGTGAATCTCAAGAAGAAAAGACATGTTCAAGCTGTAGTTTCTTCTCCATCATCACCACATGATGATCTTTCTGCAGGTTCTGGTTATGGTTTGGGAACTTCTTCCAAACAGGGGAGGAAAACAGATGCAGAAATTGAGGGGAGGAAATTGGATATTGAAGATATGGTTGTTGATACTGGTATTCATCCTGAAGATATTCTTGGAACTACTCAACAAATTTCCACTGAAGCAGACCATGTTACCACTGATCAAATAATTTCCACTGCAAGTGAAAATGTTACCGCTGATGTTCCATTAGTTACCACTACAGAGGAAGAAGCATTAGTTACCACTGCAGAGGAAGAAGCTGCCAGAAAAAGATCAATCAAAGGTAAAGCAATTGTGATTGGTTCAGAACAAGAGCATACAAGAAAGATTTCCAAGAAAGATCAAGCTCAAATTGATTTTGATGCAAGATTGGCAGAACAATTTGAAGCTGCAGAGATTGAAAATATGAAAAAGCAGAAGGAGGATGAAGTTGCTGGTTTTATGGAAGCACAAAGGTTAGATAAACTTGAAGCAGTGATGGCACAACCACTCTCAGTGATTCCACCAACTATCTTACATGAGAAACCTCCTATGTTCTCATATGTGCCAACAGATGAAGAGATTGAACATATGATTAAACATGATCCAGTTGTAAAGAAGAAAGCTATTGAGCTTGTTGCTAACAAGACTTTGACAGAAGAACAAAGAACAGCTCAATTGACTGATTTCATTCAAATGAAGAATCAACAAGCACTGGATGAGGTTATTGGAAAAGTAAGAAAAGGTCAAAAGAAACAGAGACAACCTACAAAGGCACAGATCATTCATGAGATGAAAGTATTTTGCTGCCATATTGGAACTTGGAAGATGGCTGATTTCAAAGGTATGTCTCATGAAAGAATTGAAGGTATCTACTACAGAATTAAAAGGCAAGATAGTACCTTCAGACCTATTGATTTTGAAGAAGTTGAAAGATTTAAACAAAGTAAAAGGAAAGCTTCAACAGTTGAAGATCATGTCACAAAAAGAGTGAAAGTTCCTCAAGAGAAAGAATCTCAATCTGAGAAATGTGTAGAAGATCTACAAAGTGCAATTATCATTGTTGAAGAAAAAGATTTCTACCCAGATCCTTTACAAACAAAACATCAAATTATTGATTGGGAAGTGTACACAGCAAAGAATTTTGCTTCTACTTGGAAAATTATAAGACTGGGAGGAGAATCTTCATCATCCATTCAGTTTGAAGATCTTCTTAAAGCATGTGACAGAGATGATCTTGATACTCTTTGGAAGCTTGTTAATGAAAGATTCAAGGCTGATACTCTCAAGGATATGAAAGAAATGCAGCTCTGGGTTGACTTAAGAAGACTATATGAACCAGATCCTAATGATAAGTATTGGAAGTTTAATTCATCAAACTTGAATACTACATGGACATATTTTGATAAATGTAAGGTTCAACATGTTTCTACAACAGATAAAGTGGATGTGTTTATGTTTGATGATAAGGAATATCCACTTAGAGCTACAACTCTTTCTGCAATGTTGAAATCAAAGTTAAGAGTTTATGCAGATAATGAAAAGATTAGAGCTTTGATTCAGAAGATTCAAGATCAATATGCAAGAGCTGATAAAGTGTTGAGAAAAACAAGATAAGTGTTTGGAAGAATTCCCATATCCTCAGGTTTATTGTATACTTGAAGAAACTTGTTGATTTACCTATAAATCATAAGTTTAGGGGAGGATTGTTGAGAATTATACTAACAGTTACCACGGCTAGTGAAGATGTTACAACTGCAGAAGATTGTACTTGCAGTGGAAACTCATTACCACTGCAAGAACAAATATTACCACTGCTTACTTGATAACTGTTAGAGAAACGCACTTAGATAAACATAGAAAAGATCTTGTGTTTATCTTATTCTATTAGCATTATACTTATCTTGTAGAAGAGGACTCCTTGCTGTATAAAAGGAGATCCTAGGTTATAGTTAGTATATATCTTTCTAATACGTTTTTCTTAGAGCTTCAAGGTGTAACCCTAGTGATATCATAGATCACTCGTATTATTATCATTAATAATATTGGAGCTATTTGTTTGTTACATACATTGTTCTCACATACATACAACTGTTTCATTTACAATCAATCTTCTAAGTATCATTAAGTAGATTCCGCATACTTAGTGGTATCACTCAAAGTATCAATATTAACACAAGTTCAAGGTGTTCATGATCCAACAAGTTAAGAATGTACGTGTTCAAATTGGCTACCAAGCATTTTTGTGTGATTTTCTTGTGCTAAACATTCCGGTTGATAAGGAGTTACCAATTTTGTTGGGGAGACCTTTCTTAAGAACATGTGGGGCTATAATAGATATGGGGCATGGAACCATGACCATTAATGATGGAATTCTCAAGCATACTTATTATCCTAAGCCTAGGAGAGGAAAGAGAGATAGTATTGATGAAGAAGTAGAGGATTACTTTGGTTGTTTTGAAGTTGGAAGAGATGAAGAGGGTAGGCCAAAGTATGGGCCATTGACACCTAGTTTCTTTGACATTGAGGATGAAATGGAAAGAGCTCTTGCTATGGAGGCTTTCTCTAATCCGTTTAAAAATATTTTTGTGTTTAATAAACTTACAGATTTTCTTGGATCATTACCGGTTCCACTTAAAAATTCGGAGTGGGGGCCCGATGGACCTAGCAACTACAAGAAAGAAGAAGGAGATGGAGAATGGCATGTCAAATTTGATATTGTATGCCCAAGCGGAAGAAACTTTGCTAGGAGGTTCAAAACACAAAAGACAAATCGGAAGATATCGGGAAAGTACCAAAGTGAAGACATTCTTAGGAATGAATATTTTCAAGGCTAAATGAGCAAGAGGAGCAAGTTTCAAGAATAAAGCACTTCTTGTGCTAGTTTGTTTGATTTTACTTTTATGCATTTTTCATTTTCAAGTTTTATGGTTAAGACTACCTATCTATCTATCTATCTATCTATATATCTATCTATCTATCTATCTATCTATCTATCTATCTATCTATCTATCTATCTATCTATCTATCTATCTAGGTTTGATGTTTTATGTTATGTTTATTTCTTAATAAGAGTTTGAGTTTTAAGTTTTTAGTTGAGTTATTTAGTATTTAGTTTTTGTTAAGAGTTAGTAGTTATAGACCAATTTTGGTAGTGTGGTGGAAAATTTACATACAAAAAAGGTTTTAGTTAAAAGTAAACACATTAGTTGCTTGTATCAAGTAAACTAAGTGTTGAGGTTTTGAAAAATTTAAGTTTTACAAAAATTCAATCCGAAACGGATGGATCAAAAACTGAACGGTTAGAATTGAATATATAAACCCAACTTTTCAAAAATCACAAGAAAACCACCCACACATACACACCAAATTGGGGGTCTGGAAATTCGATCACATAGAGGTTGTTTGAGGTTGCAGGAGTGTTAGGATATCATCCATGGTTCCAAAACAAGTAAGTAACATCATCAATTTACTTTAATTAAATTTTAATTTGGATTATTGGAATTAGGTCAAGATTTGGGTATTTTTGATATGGTGCAAATTAAGATGTAATCTTTTGAGGATGAGTGGGTAATTGATAGTGGAAGTCATTGCAAAAAGAATTAGATTGATTGATTAAATCTTGAGGAAGAATTAATTAATTGAAAATTCAAATTGAATTAGGTTTTTATTTTAGAACATGTTTGCTTGCAATTGATGATTTCCAGATGTTCTATACTTGTTAATTATTGATGTTAGGATAGTGCATTGTTGATTAGAGCACTAATTTGAAGGATTGATTAGATAGTGCTCTTGCATATTCTTGGGTTTGATTAAAGGAATGTTTTGAGAAGATATGGATCATTATTAGGATGATTTGGATGATTAGAAACCACTATGGATGATCAAAAACAGGTTAGGATGAAGTAGGAACGGATTGGAAGTGAAAGGAAACGAAAAATAAGTATTTGGAATTTTGGTAGAAAATCCAACCGACCGGTTGCGAGGGGCAACCGATTGGTTAGATTGAACATGAGGATCCAACCGATCAGTTGGATGGGATACCAATCGGTTGGATGGCTCGTTAATATTTTTAAAATTTTTTTGCGTTTCGACTTTTTGACTTCTAATTTGTGTAGCATTGGCTCTTATAATCTTATACTAACATTAATTTGTAATTTTTAGAGTCAAGGTGCAGGTAGTTTAAGTTCTAGAGGAGTGACGGTTAACCCGATTGTTACGAAATATATTTTGAAGAATTCAAAGAGTAGGGTTACGTATAGTCTTCAAGCGGAAAGGAACGACAATCTTAAGTTCAGAAATTTGAACAACGAGGAGAAGCATGCCTTTTGTGAATGACTTTCTAAGCTTCAAGGTAGAAAAATTGCTTCACCACGTCTCATTGATTGGAGTTTGTTTACTGAATATAAATGTGAGGATCAATTGAGGGAAATGATGAGAATGACTTATGTGTATCCGGCGGATGGAGATACATTTGTGGATCTTTCTTGCGAAAGAGATTTTAGCATTTACGAAGATGTTTATCGTGAGTGGTGTCTAGAATTCTTTTCTACGTTCTACTTTGAAAGGAAAGTTTATGATCTTATGAGGGAAGTTTGCATTTGGTTTAGACTATGTGGAGTTAAGCATGCTTATACTTTGCCACAGTTTGCAGTTTATTTGGGTTTGTACGAGCAAGATGAGATAAATCATAGGTTGTTTGAGACACACTTCTTGAGGTTAACAAGGTTTCATCATAGGTATTATGGTATTTTGGAGTATTGGAATCGTGTTGGTGATCCAAGTTGCAATAGGAAGAATGCATCTAGAATTAGGAACCCGTTGATGAAGATTTTTCAAAAGTTAATTACTTGGGGGGTTTTGCATAGGACAGGTGGCTGTGATAAGTGTAACAATCCGGATTTATGGGTGATAAAATTGCTTGAAGAGGACAAGAATGGCAATGCGGCTTGGATTATAGCCGAGTATCTTTCTAGGAGAGCATCGGGGATCAAGGAAAGGAGTGACATTTGTGGAGGTCATTATGTGACCGTTTTGGCAAGAAATTTAGGTTATTTTGTAGATGAAGAGTTGGCTAAATGTTCGGAGCCAAAGGAGAGTGAGAGGGATGATAAAGGATTTGGTAAGGCGTTGAATAAGAGAACCAAGACGTTAGGAGAATGGACTGAGCCTAACATTGAGATGCCACAACAACAATTCCAACAACAACCACCACAACAACACATGAGAGGTATCTATGGACATGCTCCGGGTAGTTTTGATTCGGGGTGGGGAGATTGGCATAGTGAGTTGAATGATATAGAGTGTAGGGATGTTTGGAGAGATTCGATGTTGATGAGGCAAAACTATAACTATGATTATTCCATGCCGATGATCCAATACATTGCACGTGAGAATAGCTATGAGGTACCAATTTATGTGCCACCTAATGTTCCTCCCTACCCAATTCCTTATGAGCCATATCCTGGTCCGTATCCATACCCCTATCCTGGTTATTCACCATTTCCCGAACCGTATCCGGCTTATGGTAGAGTTCCTAATGTGGGAGGAACAAGTTTCGATGTTGGTGGATCGTCTCGTGGTGGTGGCAAGAAGAAGAGGATGAAAGTGAGGAGAGTGAGGATGAGTTTATCAACCCCGACATGGATTATTACGATGACGAGTGATTGTCATTTGGTTTATGGTTGATTTTAAAAACAATTATGTGTGTTGAATAATTTCTATTTCTTTCTATAACTCTTTCTTTTAGGATTAATAAGGTACTAAGTTAACATTTGGTTTGTTTTAGTATTTGTGTTTGTGTTTTTGTTTGTTTGGTTTGGTATATGTTTGCAGTTTTTGCAGGGGTGACATTACGGAAGCTTATGGTTGATCAATATTTGGAGTCGGAGAACTCATTTGCTTAGTTGTGATTAAATATGCATATCACGTATTTTTACCCCGGTAGTTTCTATTTTACTAAATTTTTCCTATTTCCTTTACTTTGAAGTTATTTTTATTACATTGAGGACAATGCAAAACTTAAGTGTGGGGGAGGGAAGAAAATAGGAAAAATAGGTTTATTTTTAATTTTTTTAGGATTAGTTGAGAATTCAAGTAACTAGGATTCGTTCGCCCTTGAAAATCTAGTTGTTTGAACACTTGAGTTAATTTTAAATAAAATTGTTTTAATGGTAAAAATAAGGGTATTTGAAAATTTTTGGAGCTTAATCAAGTTATTAGAGCAAATTCATTTCGGAATTGATGACATTTACTAGTACATGTTATAGTATTCACCTTAAATTGTGAGGATTTAAGCCTTTTTGTATAAAGCATTTCTTATGCTATATATTCTTGCTATGAGTGTGCCGGTGATTGTGTTGATTCTAGAACTTGTACTTGTTATGCATTACGGTTAAAATCACTTTCGAGTGGTAAAACATATTCAAATGATAAGAGGCAACTTAGGATTTACACCAAAAAGCCTTCCATTTACAAAATAATTTTTGCTAACCACATCGGTTAGTTATCCTCGTATTTGGAACCCATTTGTTAGCATTTATCTTTAATGCTAGATACCCTTAGTACACCCTTCAAGCCAATCTTTTTCTTTTGTTACATCCAGAAAAATACAAAAATATTTTACGCTTTACACCTTAGCCTAACCCTTGTCAAAGTCTAAACGGTGGGTTGCTAGTTGCTTGTGTAATGGATTGTTTTTGATGATTAATAGTTAGCCACACTTTATCATTCGTGTGTGCCATTCCAACAAAGATGAAGATTGATCACCTTTAGTTTTGTATTTTTGTGGTGATGCTTATGCGAAGTGTGGGGGAGATGTGATGTTGGTAAAAAAAATAATAATAATAAATAAATAAAAATAAATAAATAAATATATCATCGCAACTATAAGATGACAATTATAGCTAATGTGCTATGCTATGTATGGAGATGGAATAAGAAAGTTATGTGATATTTTGTTAGCCAACGTGCTAAGAATGAAGAATATTATTATGGCAAAACGATATATCAAATATGTGAAAGTTCATAAAGGAGGAGAATGATTGTAACTATAATCATTTTTGGGTTAGAGGTTTGTTCGATAACTAGCAACAATGGGATTTAGACTTGATTTTGTTTTTCCTTTATAACCAATTAAATATTTCCCATGCCTTATTCCTACCCTTTTTGGCTTTTTGAGAATATCAAGTGCATGAAAATTTTAGTGACCATCCGTATTTTTGGTAATGGAATGACACGCCAGCGATCTAGAGAATGTTTTGGTGACCATCCGTTATGCAAATGACGCGCCAGTAATCCAAGGTATAATCTAGTGACCATCCGTTATTACTTACTAAAAATACGCGCCAGTGATCTATTTGATTCTTGTATGAGATATTTGAACATTAGCCGGTACAACCCTTAAGACTCAAGTTACAACCCGAATAAAAGTCCTCTTTGATGTTTTGTTTTGTTGTTTTGATACTTGTACAAGCTTATGGTAAGAAACATGAATCATGACTGAGCAATGAGTGGTTTACCAATCAAATTACCTTTCAGTGATGAGTGAATTCAAATTATCTCTCGTGAGGTGCTTAGTTATGTTATCATGCTTTACACTTATTAATGCTCCATATAATTTTTGCATTAAAAATTAACAATTAACCTTAGGGATGATTGTTAGATTTTTGGAAACATAAATAAATCGTATCATTGAGATTGCTTTTCTTCTAAACTTGCTCGAGGGCAAGCAAAACTCAAGTGTGGGGGATTTGATAACACATAAATTATACATGTTTTTAGGTGTGTTTTATGCATCATATTTGGCCATATTTGTACGTATTTGTTACTTAATCATGGAAAAGTGTTTGTACAAGCAAATGTAGCCAAAAACAGGAAAAAGTGATGAAAAGATGAAGAAATGAAGTGAAGGTGCATAATTGGAGATTTTTGAGAAGGAAACGAGTGAAGAATCACACAAGGACTCAAGAATTTGATAGATTCAAGATTTCTACGTTCATATGTCAAGATAATATCAAGTTCTATAAAAGGAATTAGCACCAAAGTGGAAGAGAATGCATGCGACGAAGAACGATAAAAAAAAGTCAAAAGTTTGTTACAAGTTCAATCCAACCGATCGGTTGGAGCCCACAACCGATTCGGTTGGATTTGACATGAAGAACCAACCGATCGGTTGGAAGCAATACCGATCGGTTGGATGGTGGCTGTATTTACAAGATTGCATTTAATGCCGTTTTTACTCCTCATTATCATGGATCGCTGATCATTTCTCACTAATAACTTCTTAGGGAACGTTTTTACTTGAGAATTAAGTGACTGGAGGCTATTTAAGCACATCTAGGCTTGCAACCAAAGTGTACCACAAAATCCTAAGTAATAACTTACACCAAGTTATTACTATCTTAATATTTCTCACCCAAAAGGTTGCTACAGCAGTAAAAAGTCCAGGAAACTTTGAGTTAAAGTCTCAATAGTTTGGTGGTGTGTGTGGAGTTGTTTATTGTATTTGGTAGTCGATTGGAGGCGTGTGGTTGCTATAGTTTCACGGTTTTAGTTCTTCTAATTCTCAAGCTAGGTACACCTTGTTTCTTACAATGAATTCTTGTTACTTTGAATATAATGAATGTTTTGTTTACTACTTGTGTTTTAATATAACTGATATGGAGTGATTTGGTATATACTTGTGTGAATGATGCAGTTAGTCATGGAGTATTCTTTACTTTAAAAAAATGATGCAGGAAAACTCTTCTTAATTTATGAGTTTGTTGGGATAATATCTAATCTTGCTTAATTTGTTGATAAAAACATCTTTGGGGAATATTGGCTGAAAGGGTTTTCTAAATGTTTTTATTCTAAAAAGTTAGTGCACGAATTAGTATGGGATATGGTGTGTGACGAGCATCATGTTTACTCTTTAAAATGGATTTGAGAAGATTTCATCACGAAATTAGGCCGAAAGGATTCGTAGGAATTCATAAGTAAAGAATTGCATTTTAACAACATTGTGTTAATGAGATTATTATTCTAGTTGTCTTAGGTCGAAAGGAAGTAACTAGATGATTGAATTCTAGTAATGGTTTAACCTGATAAACACTATTGATTGTTAGTCATTCATATAAAAGTTGTGCATCATAACAAATTTACACCAAGCTTAACATGAATACTCCAATTGATTGATTATGGCATTTCACACAAGTATATGTTTTAGTTTTATTGTTTCTTGAATATTTGAATTTTCGATAATAAAGAATTGACAAACCTTTTATACAAACTGTTGACATAAATAATGCCTAAAAACATTATTAACATGTTATCAATATCTCTATGTTTTGATTATCACAAAATATAAACCATAGAACTAAAACTTATGACATAAACAAGTATTTAGTGATTAATATTTCTCTTTACATCCAAATCACTTAAGGTATGAATAAACAAAGTGTTTAGTGTATCTTATTATCAAATGAAAGTTTAATTAAGCAATTACAAAGTTTATCTAATTATATAAACATATTATATATTTTTGAAAAACACTTTTGGTAATAAAGAAAAATGTTTTATTCATACTAAATATATGAATTCAAATTTTTAACCAAAATCAGTTAGTTTTTCACCAAATAAACTTTTCCCACTAAAAGACAAAGAATCTGGCCGTTTCAGCTGGGCGGCCCCCTTAATTATAAAGGGCGGTCCCCTTAATTTTAAGGGGGTCGGCCAAGGTTTAAGGGGACCAGCCACGCTCCTCTGTCAGATTCTGTTGCCTATAAATACCACCTTAAACCTGGATTTTTTCCTCACCTTTTGCACTACTAAACTTTCTGATCTAGATCCAATTCTCCATTCTTTTATCCTTTGATCATAAGTATATAAATTCTTTGTTTCAAAGTGATCCAACCTTCATCCTCTCAAGTGCAAGAGAAGAATACTTCTATCCCTCAAGACAAGAAGTATTACAACTTGTTGTGATCTCTACATCGAAGTTGTTGGTGTATCATCAAAGATCATTTACATTATTCTTTGTAAAGATTGTTGTGAATATTTGATTGTAGATAGTTGTGTTAGATATTGATTGTGTGATTAGTTAGTAGCTTGGTGTGAAGAAGATAAGATAGGTATTAGATTGGTGTGAAGAAGATAGGCGTGGAGTAGATATATTTGTAGAAGTTGTGTAGAAGGTGTGACTTAGGTGTGACGAAGTTGTGGTGTGAGAAGCGGTGTGTAGATTGGTGTGTATATTGGTGTGTACGGTTTTCTCCGCCATAAGGGAGCTTGTTGATATAGTGAAGAAAACTCTCGAGTTGGGTGCTCGGGGAGTGGAGTAGGGCAAGGAAGGTGTCCTTGTAGCCGAACCACTATAAATCTCTTGTCTCGCGGTTCGATCTTTCCATCTCCTACTTATTTCATTATTTATCATTATTATACTTTGTGTAGCATTAATTGTTTATATTGTATAAGACTTGAGATCACATATTTTCGAATCTAAGTTTTAAAATGCTAAGCAAAACTCTAAAACTAATTTTTATAACTAAGTAAAAAGACGTAAAACTATTCAACCCCCCTTCTAGTTTTCCACAATTGGTATCAAGAGCTACGTCTAGCAAGATTTTTAAAATATATTGTATTTTAAAACTTGTAACGATCTATGGAATCTGAAAAATATTTAGAATGGCAATCTATGCAAAGACCACCACTATTTGAAAGTGATGGATTTTTATATTGGAAAAATAGATTCGAAACGTATGTGAAATCAAAAGATCTTGATCTTTGGCATATTATTACCTTTGGTGATTTTCCTCATATTCAATATAATGTTGAAACTAAAATGAATGAAATTGTATCTTTTGAAAAACAAAATGATGATTTGAAAAAGAAATTAGCAAAAAATAATGAGACTAAAATGGTAATTTATAATGCGTTACCACGCAAAGAATATGAAAGAATTTTTATGTGTAAAACCGCCAAAGAAATTTGGGATTCTTTACTAATCACTCACCAAGTTAATAGCCAAGTCAAAGATAATAAAATAGATCTTCTTGTACAACAATATGAACAATTTATGATTCCGGAAGAGGAATCAATTGATAATGCTTTTGCTAAGTTTAACACTATCATCACAAGTTTAAAAGCACTTGATGAGACATTTTCTAGTAAAAATTGTGTTAGGAAATTTCTTAGGGCATTGCATCCAAAATGGCGAGCTAAGGTCACGGCAATCGAAGAATCAAAGAACTTGATGACGTTATCTCTAGATGAACTAATTGGCAACTTGAAGGTTCATGAAGAAATCACAAGAAGAGATTCGGAAACGGTCAAAGTCAAGAAAGAACAAACCAAATCAATTGCTCTAAAAGCCAAAAAGGAACCTAGTGATGATGATGATTCAAGTGACGAAAGTGAAGACGAAGAATATGCAATGGCCGTAAGAGAATTCAAGAAGTTCTTCAAGAGACAAGGAAGATTCACTAGATCATCACGAGACGAAAGAAAAGCATTCCAAAGGAATAGAAGTGACAACTACGGGAAGAGAAAATGCTTTAGATGTGGAAGTCCAAATCATTTCGTTGGCGAATGTCTAAAGCCACCGGGTTACGAAAGTCAAGGTGCTTTTGTTAGTGGAACATGGAGTGATAGTGACAAAGAAGAAGTTGAAAAGCCAAGAGACGAAAAGTGTTTCATGGCAAAAGAAACCGACGAAATATGTTTAGGAATTAACTTGGAACCTGACGAATGGATCAAAGATAACGGATGTTCGAAGCATATGACGGGGAATCGCAATCTATTCTCTACATACAAGGCATACAATGGAGGTAACGTTATTTTCGGTAGTAACTTACGTGGAAAAATCATTGGCAAAGGTACGATCTCTCAAGACTCACTTACTATTGAAAATGTAGAGCATGTAGATAAGTTAACATATAACTTGCTTAGTGTAGGACAAATATGTGATAATAAATGTAGAGTCACATTTACCGAAGATGATAGCGAAATAGTTAAAGATGGAAAAATTATAGGTAAAGGAATTAGAAAAGGTGGCATATATGTTATGAAACTAGGAAACAAACCTGAGGATAGGATATGCCTAACGACCCTAGATGAAAACTCTACACTATGGCATAAGAGATTAGGACATGCTAATATGCAACAAATACAATCGTTGGCCTCTAAGGAATTAGTTAGAAATTTGCCTAATCTAAAATATGACAAGCATTTTTGTGATGCATGTAAAATTGGAAAACAAGCTCATGCTAGTCACAAAGCCAAGAATATAGTATCCACTACTAGATGCCTAGAATTATTACATACGGATCTTTTTGGTCCATCCGCTGTGCGGAGCTATGGAGGAAACAAATATACCTTAGTAATAGTAGATGACTACTCACGATACACGTGGACTAGGTTTTTAAGTGACAAGACCCAAGCCTTTGAAAAATTCGAAATATTTAGTAGAATGATTCAAAATAAATTAGGATGCTCAATAGTTGCCATTAGGACGGACCATGGTAGGGAATTTGATAACGAAGTACAATTCGGAAAATATTGCGAGTTAAATGGAATATCTCACAATTTCTCCGCTCCTTGTACTCCTCAATCAAATGGCGTAGTAGAAAGAAAAAATAGGTCACTACAAGAAATGAGTAGAACTATGTTAAATGAACAATCCATCCCACAAAAATTTTGGTGTCACGCCGTAGATACATCAACTTATATTTTAAATAGGGTATCAATTAGAAGAATTCTAGGAAAAACTCCTTATGAGTTATTAAGAGGTAGAAAACCAAACTTAAGCTACTTTAAGGTATTTGGAAGTAAATGCTATATATTAAACACTAAGGACTATCTTACTAAGTTTGATCCAAAATCATATGAAGGAATATTTTTAGGATACTCACAAAATAGCAAAGCATATATAATACTTAACAAACACTCCATGAAAGTAGAGGAATCACTAAATGTAACATTTGATGAAACACCACCACCTCCTAAAACATTACCTTTAGAAGATGATGATTTAATCGAAGATGAAGCTATTGAGGTTAGTAAAACAAAACCCATAGGAAATGATAATGTAGACATTCACTTAGAAAATAACGAAACTAGTAATATTAAAGAATCTAGATCTCATCCATTAGATAATATAATAGGACATCTTAACCAAAGAACCCTTAGGTCACAAGCCCAAGATAAAAATAATTTCTTTTGTTTCCTCTCAGCAATAGAACCTAAGAATAATAGCGAGGCTTTAAAGGATGAAAGTTGGGTTATAGCTATGCAAGAAGAATTAAATCAATTTAAGCGAATGATGTTTGGGAATTAGTTCCAAATCCAAAGGATATGACCATCATAGGAACCAAATGGGTATATAGGAACAAGTTAGACGAGAATGGAATAGTTACTAGGAATAAAGCTAGGTTAGTTGCCCAAGGTTATAATTAACAAGAAGGAATTGATTATGACGAAACTTATGCCCCTGTAGCTAGACTAGAATCGATTAGGATATTACTAGCCTATGCTTGCGCCCTAGATTTTAAGTTATTCCAAATGGATGTGAAAAGTGCATTCCTTAACGGTTTTATCAATGAGGAGGTATATGTGGCACAACCTCCAGGATTCATTGACTTCGCAAAACCTGATTATGTTTATAAGTTAAAGAAAGCTTTGTATGGACTCAAACAAGCTCCCAAAGCTTGGTATGATCGATTAAAAGATTTTCTTATTAAACATGATTATTCCATGGGAATGGTAGATAACACTCTTTTCACTAAAAGGAAAGACCTAAATCTCATCATTGTCCAAATATATGTTGATGACATTATATTTGGATCGACATGTCAAGACATGTGGGATGAATTTGCCAAAATCATGCATGATGAGTTTGAGATGAGTATGATGGGTGAACTTAACTTCTTCCTAGGATTACAAATAAAACAATTAGAAGATGGAATATTTTTTAACCAATCTAAGTACATTAAGGAAATGCTTAAGAAGTTTGGCCTAGAAGACTCAAAACCCATAAAAACTCCCATGTCTACGGAGGTAAAGCTCACAAAGGATGATGAAGGTGAGTCCGTAGATAACACCAAGTATAGAGGAATGATAGGAAGTTTACTATACTTGACGGCAAGTAGACCCGACATCATGTTTAGTGTCTGCCTTTGTGCCCGTTTTCAAGAGGATCCCAAAACCTCTCACCTAGAAGCGGTTAAGCGTATCTTCCGATACGTTAAAGGCAATATACATTTAGGATTATGGTATCCTAAGGAATCCGGCATAGAAACCATTGTCTATGCGGATTCGGATCATGCGGGAGACTACGTAGATAGAAAGAGCACTAGCGGTATTTGCACGTTTATGGGATGTTGTCTAACATCTTGGTTTTCGAAGAAGCAAACCGCTCTTGCTATTTCTACCACCGAAGCCGAATATGTAAGCGCCGGAAAGGCATGTCAACAAGCACTATGGATGAAACAAGCTCTCGTAGACTATGGCATTAGGTTAGAAAATGTCCCCATTATGTGCGATAACAAAGGTGCGATAGATTTAAGTAAAAATCCGGTGCAACATTCTAGGACTAAACACATAGAAATACGTCACCATTTTCTTAGGGATAATGTACAAAAAGGAAATATATCTATAGAAAAGGTTGCATCGGAAGACAACATTGCGGATATATTCACAAAACCCCTTAAGCGTGAATTATTCAACCACTTGCGTTTAGGATTAGGAATGATGGAACAAGTTGACTAAATTATATTGAATTATTTCAAATTTATACTTGCATGAAATTCATTTTTCTTTCATTTTACCTATTCTGAGTCTAGGAATCTATTTTGCACAAAACTAAAGATTGAGAAAATTTATTTTCTTTGCATAAATCGTTTTCTAAAACTCAATCAATTTTCTCTAAAGATTATTCTCACAATCTAGGAACCCCATGAAAATCATTTTCCTTGCATTGTTGACTAATCCTAAAAACATTCTATTTCAAAATCATGCATAAATTCTCACATAAATTGTCAAGATATATAATCTAATATATGTCTTTGACATTCATGATCGAGCAAAAATTGAATCAAGGAGATTATTTGGATTGTTTCTTAGGATCGTTATTTCTTTTTGCTTCTAAGAGTCGAAACAATCACAACTCCACATTTGTTGCATATAGACACTCACTAGGATAAATTCATTAATAATAGTGTCATCTTGATCCATCATTAGTTATTCTCTCACTAATTATCCTTGCCTTTAATCTAAGATAGATGCCTTAGGAAGCTTAATTGTGCTTACCTTTATTTGCTTTCTCTTGCTTGTTATATGTTGATTATTTGCTCTTGTGTTTATGTGTTTTTGCATGCATGCTATATCTTGATTAGATTAGACTCTATATTGCCTAAGAGACTTGAACTTGCTTGAATTCTAATCCAAACACATAACCTTTCTGCAAATTTTCTGCCAAAAACCCAATTCTGGCAACCTGGAAATCACCAGATGGGCGGCCCCCTTAATTCTGTAAGGCGGCCCCCTTAATCATTAAGGGGACCGCCCCCTAATTAAGGGGACCGGCCATCTGATGGTCGGGTTTACAGAATCTTTTCTGCTTTTTAGCCCATTTCAACCTACATTTCCCATTTTTCACCAACACATTTTGTCCTAATCCTCCAAACAAACCTTATCCATCCTTAAACACAAAAATCTTACACTATAAATATCCCCAATCCTCAAAGCTCTCCATTCATCCCATCATGAACTCTCCAAACAAACCAAAATCAAAAGCCTCAAGGCTAGCAAGGATGACGGAAAAACCCGTTTGGCGAAGAAAAAGCCCTCGAAACAAATCCATCATCATAAATGAAGTTGGAAATCATTCCTCACCACCAACTTCTTATTTCCCAAACTTTGCATCAAACCAACAAAATCACTCATTTGATCCACTATACAAATCATACAACATTGGCCAAACATCTTCCTTCAAGCCAAAGTGCCAAACTACACCTCTCAACCTCCAACAACTTATCATGATCCATGCAAGTTTGATCAACCATCAAACTACAATTCCAACTACACAAACCCAACTCATCCATACCAAACCTATGATCCCCTCCACATTGCCTCGAAAAAACAAAAGTTCCGTGATGAAATAAACCAAATCCATGATCTTAGTGATCTCCTTGCTATGCATCTTGCACAACGCAACAAAGGGCTACCTCCATCATCACCCTACGCAAATTGCCTTCCCCACTCTCTTAACTTGGATCAAGTTACAAATCACATTCACTTTTGCCCTTGTTGCATATTCCTTCAAAAACAACTCCTCTACTTGAGTGAAGATTTTTCTTGGATTGAATATCTTCTCACTCGCAATCATCCAATACCACCCTTAACACGATACAACATCGTGAGATCCACTTCTTCCGTTCCACACTCCACTCCATATCCCTCTCAATCAAACATCTAAGCTTTATGCTTATGTTTCTCTTCAAGCAAATAAAACAATCAACCATGGGTTGCAAGCAAGTCCAAGTGCTCTCTTAGGCAAAATAGGACTATGTATTTTTTTTTTTTTAATATGCTCCAAGCATATTGAATGTTGTAATGTTTATCTTTCCTACAATGCTTGAATGAATCTATGTTTAGTTGCATAATTGTTGCTTTGCATATATGTGTATCTTGCTCTCTTCAAATATTTTTGTAGCAAAGATCTCCATTGCTCATTCCCTTGGTGCTCTCAAATGAGGGGGAGTATACATTAAGGGGGAGCTTTCTACCCGTTTAAACTTCCCTCGCGGAGCTTACTCGGCTTAACCTTTTTAATTAATACAAAAAGGGGGAGAAGAGAAATATAAACTACATAATACTTGTCTAAAAACAAGTTTTAGATATATTGAGTTTAAGGTTTTGTAATAATCAAAAAGGGGGAGATTGTTGACATAAATAATGCCTAAAAACATTATTAACATGTTATCAATATCTCTATGTTTTGATTATCACAAAATATAAACTCATAGAACTAAAACTTATGACATAAACAAGTATTTTGTGATTAATATTTCTCTTTACATCCAAATCACTTAAGGTATGAATAAACAAAGTGTTTAGTGTATCTTATGATCAAAGGAAAGTTTAATTAAGCAATTACAAAGTTTATCTAATTATATAAACATATTATATATTTTTGAAAAGCACTTTTGGTAATAAAGAAAAATGTTTTATTCATACTAAATATACGAATTCAAAATTTTAACCAAAATCAGTTAGTTTTTCACCAAATAAACTTTCCCCGCTAAAAGACAAAGAATCTGGCCGTTTCAGCTGGGCGGCCCCCTTAATTTTAAGGGGGCCGGCCAAGGTTTAAGGGGACCGGCCACGCTTCTCTGTCAGATTCTGTTGCCTATAAATACCACCTTAAACCTGGATTTTTTCCTCACCTTTTGCACTACTAAACTTTCTGATCTAGATCCAATTCTCCATTCTTTTATCCTTTAATCATAAGTATATAAATTCTTTGTTTCAAAGTGATCCAACCTTCATCCTCTCAAGTGCAAGAGAAGAATACTTCTATCCCTTAAGACAAGAAGTATTACAACTTGTTGTGATCTCCACATCCAAGTTGTTGGTGTATCATCAAAGATCATTTACATTATTCTTTGTGAAGATTGTTGTGAATATTTGATTGTAGATAGTTGTGTTAGATATTGATTGTGTGATTAGTTAGTAGCTTGGTGTGAAGAAGATAAGATAGGTATTAGATTGGTGTGAAGAAGATAGGTGTGGAGTAGTTAGTCGTGAAGTAGATAGATTTGTAGAAGTTGTGTAGAAGGTGTGACTTAGGTGTGACGAAGTTGTGGTGTGAGAAGCGGTGTGTAGATTGGTGTGTAGATTGGTGTGTACGGTTTTCTCCGCCATAAGGGAGCTTGTTGATATAGTGAAGAAAACTCTCGAGTTGGGTGCTCGGGGAGTGGAGTAGGGCAAGGAAGGTGTCCTTTTAGCCGAACCACTATAAATCTCTTGTCTCGCGGTTCGATCTTTCCATCTCCTACTTATTTCATTATTTATCATTATTATACTTTGTGTAGCATTAATTGTTTATATTGTATAAGACTTGAGATCACATATTTTCGAATCTAAGTTTTAAAAGGCTAAGCAAAACTCTAAAACTAATTTTTATAACTAAGTAAAAAGATGTAAAACTATTCAACCCCCCTTCTAGTTTTCCACACAAACTAGTTTTCGAATACTTTGATCTATAAATCCCTTGGGACGATCTCGACTTACCCACTTTTACTAAAACGGACGAGTATACTTGCTCGTATGTGTTAAATAGTTAATCGGTAATCGTGTTTATAAATTTTAAAACTTGTACACACCGGAGACACATCATTTACACTTAGGTGATTTTACGTTCAAATCCTTGTTAGAAGAAGATTGGGGAATTCAGTGACCCAACAATCTCCCCCTATTTGAACATACAAATAGCCTAAGTGTTTCTTGATTCAGTGTGAGTTGGCAGGGGTCTTCATCTCTTACTGAATGTTGATGTAATTATAAGAAGGACACATAACTTAAACAAAACATCAAAGTTTATTAATAGCTATTACAAGTCCTATAAATTACAAAAAATAAAATAAAAGTGATAGTTGTTGCAGATTAGATGTTCAGTTGATAGCCAAGTGCATCAAGCTTAGTCTTCTTTGATCACAGGAGGTGTCTCTCAGGGTGCTCTTCAATCATAACTTTAAGGTCCTGGTAGAACCTTACGTTTTTAGCACATCTAACAGGAGAAGCCAACATCAGGTACATCAGCATCGCCTTAATCCCTGCCCTGTCCATGTCTGACCATCTTTGGAATGCAGGGTTTCCATACTCATCAGTAAAGCATAGACCTCTTTCAAGGACTTCAAACACCACATAGTTCATGAAGATGATTCCTTCAGGAAGTACCTGTTACAATCCAATCCTGGGACCTTGATCTCAGGCTCTAGCTCAACTTGCTTCCTTTTCCTTTTGGAGACCTTTGGTGGAGCAGTCTCTGTTGTTGAAGCAAGAAGAAGGGAGGGAATGTTCAGAGCTTCAGGCATTGCTTTCAGTCTGTCATACCTTTCCTTTAGTGACTTGAGAAGGTTAGGTACCACAACATTGTTCTTCTTGGCAATGATGGGACGAAGCTCATCAAGTTCAGTGATGCCAAAGTCAGCAAACCTGAATGGTTTGTGGACGTCCATCACTCTTTTATCTGGTCCCCTGAAGACAGTGACCACTGCAGGATTGGTGTTGCGATGGATTTGAATGTCAGTGATGGTCTCAGGTTTCAGCCTTTCTTTTATCACCCAAGTATACCTTTCAATCCTGGTCTTTCTTATATGAGCGTCCTTCCTGAGCTTCGCTTCCCTTTCCCTTTTGAGAGCACTCATTTCTTCTTCCTGAGCCTTTTTAAAGGCTCACCAACTTGCTCAGTGGCTAGTGCCTCAGTATCCAGTCCAATCTTTTCAGTCTCCTCATGAACAACCTTAATAAGAGTAGGCTTGCTCATCCTCTCTTCTTCAGCCACCTTTTGTAGTATCTCAATTCTTTCCATGTGAGCTTGAATTTCAGCATTGGTGAGATGATGTACCACTCCATTGATTTCAAACGGGACTCGGATAGGTTCATCAGGGTCATATCTGACTATGGTTGAGGCAGGCTTGAGCACAATTTCAGGTTCAAAGGTGGTAGCAATACTTTTTCCTCTGTCTTGCCTGAGAGTTGAGGAGACTGGTTCATCTTGTGGTGGAACTTCAGTGATTGGAACGGTTTCAGTGACATGCTCCCCCTCAGTGTGAGAGGGTTGTCCAGCTTCTTGTTCTTCAGTATCAGGAGCTTCAGTAACATTCTCCCCCTCAACATTTGCCTGAGCGTCAGTGATGGCAAGTGTTGGAGGTACTGACGAAGAAGTAGACGTACCCTTGAAGGCTTGAAAGATTTCCGTCATCGTAGACTTGATTTCCGCAGTATCTTGTTGAATGGTAGATACTTTGGAGTCAAGTGCAGCCTGAGAGTTTTCAAGGGCTGTCATCCTGGACCCCATAGTCCATGCCAGAGAAGTGTACTTTTGGGATTGGGCTGCCACTGATTCTTCCAATGTTGTAAAGGAAGATTTTAGAGACTCAACCGTTGAGCTGAGACCCTGAACATTTGATCCCTTTAGCAAGCCAAGTAACTCATTGAGGATCACGGAGTTAACCTGATAAGTCTCAGATGCCTGAAGAAACATCCTGGTTAGCTCAGGATCATCCTTAACCGATTCTTGAATGGACTGAACCCCTGTGTTCAGCTTGGTGAGAGATTCAAGGAACTGGTTGAGTTGAGAGACCATCTGTGTCAGGGAGTAGGTGACTGAGGAATTCTGTTCCCCGACATCATCATTAAAGTCTTCAACAGCATCTTTGAGATTGTGATAATGAACTTCTTGCTCAATGTGCATGTTAAACACTTCATCAGTGACCCCCCTGTACAAGATATTGGTTATCTTCTTGATGAACTTGGTAAAAACTTTCTTAGTTAGAGGAGCTTGATCATCATCTGAAGAATCTGGTGCGGAGTTAGTTTCAGCAGCTTCAGTGTCAGAGGGTTGAGGAGACTGAGGGATTAGTTCAGGGATTGTCTCCTCAACCACCATATCATCTCCAGCTTCAAAAATCTCCTCATTGTTGTGAAAGTCATCATCAGAGAACAGGGCTGCCTGAGCATCAGCCAGGGAGTGAATCTGCAACAAAAGGTTGTCCGGATCCTCTTCATAAGAAGACTTACCTTCATTTTGGCCAGGTCCTGACCCCTCTAATCCAGTAGATTGGGTTTTATCTACCTGGTCCTTAGAGCCAGTTCCCAAGTTGTGGGCACCTCTAGGAGTGGTTATGGGTTCCATATCAGCGGGTGGCCTTTGTCCCTCTGAATCTTTGTCCCCCGTGACCCCTTCAGACACTGATGGGTGTTTTTCAATGTCATCCTGAGGAATCACGAATTTTTTGTCCCTATCAGTGGGTTGTTTGTTTCCCTCTGAGTCTTTGGGATAAGTTTTTGTGCCCTCAGACAAAAGCTTTGGTTTGCGAATGTCCTCATCAGGCACATGAGTGGTGATGCCCCCCTTCCAACAGGCTTGTTCTGGCCTATCGAAGGTTTAGGGACGAGAACTCCCTGTTTCTTGGGTTGTGATTTACCCGAGCCTTTGGCAGGATGTGAGTGTTTGTGGGCCCCTTTCTCAGTGGAGTAGTGCTGCCCCACCGAGGATATAGGACCCCTAGCTCCCTGAGACCCTGGTTGTGATTTCCCAAAGCCTTTAGTAGGATGTGGAGGTTGGGTTGGTTCCAACTCCACTGACTTGTATATGTCAGCAGAGCCTTTGGGAACGGGTTCGCCCGAGGACACTGAGTGTGATGTCTCAGTGCCCTCTGTTGGCCTTTGTTTTGGGGCCAAAGATTGGCTTATGATCCTGAGGGTGTCAGCAGTCAGGGTCTGTTGTTATTGCCCCCTTTTGTCAGGCTTAGGGGCAAAGGTCTCAGTGGTGAGTAACTTGGGTTGAGTCACCTTCCTGGACCCCTGTCCCTTCTTCCTCTTCACCTTCTTAGTGGGAGAGGGAACTGGTGAGATTTTGTTGTCACCCTGGATAGTAGCGAGCATGTATGTTATCAGGGTGACAGAGGTAACCTCAATAGGGTCACGAGAGTAATTAGCCTTGTGTAAGACATCAGGCTCAAAGCCTACTACATCAGGCTTAGCATACTCGGACCCTAGCAAGTCTTGCAAGGCACAGGAAATGAATCTAGGGTATGACATAAGTTTTTGCCTAGACTTCCCACCCAACTTTGCTATGAGGTCTTTGAAGATTATTTCTCCAATGTCAATCTTTTTACCCTCTATGAGACAGTACACTATCATTGCTTGAGTAGTGTTTAATTGCTCAGTGGAGGATTTATTTCCCCAGAGGACCTTAAAGACAAATGTCATCAGAATCCTCCAGGGGGCTGGAAACCAGGTTTTGATGATTGGGGCTTTGGACAGGAGGGCCCCTGGTGTCACCTCAGGGTGATTTTTGTCATAGGGCCCAAGTTCCAGTAAAACTTCCTTCACATCTTTTTTAAATGGTTGGGCAGTGAAGGTCTCAGTATAGTCAAGGCCAGTGACTTTAACAAAGTTTTTGTAGTCAAGAGTTAGGAACTTAGTTCCATTCTTTACTAAGAACCTTATTTTGGCCTCATTTGGTGCATCAGGGTTTTCAACCACCGCTGTGCACCAAAATTCCCTCAAGTAGTCATGATAGATGACAGAGGGGGTTTTTGTGAATGTGGTGGTGAGGAAACAATTTTGTAGAAACTTCACCACATCCCTGTATTCAGGGAACCTTTGAGGGTAGGCAAAGTTTCCCACCACATTGGTCTTGGTCAGGTCTACGCTTTCCATTTGGAAATCCACATTGGGTGCTTATTTGATGACTTTAGAAGAAGCCATTTGTGTTGAGAAAGGTCTGGTTTTGAAAAAAAATTGGTATCAAATAAGAAACACACGCAGTTTAGTCAAACAGATTTTTGAAAACAATTTGCAAGAGTTTTGATAAGTTTTAAAAGCGTGTGTGTATTTTCTTTCTGGGGGGTATTTATAGGGAATGGATTAGGGTAGTGATGTTGCGGATATCAAAAGGTTTAGTTATTAAACCAAAACGGTATAATAATGTGTGTTTGATATCCGCATTAAATTATCACGATTCCCATTGCCCTATTTTCTCGCAACATGATTATATAAACAGTTGCGTGTCTCTGCAAGAGGCACTTTTGCAGAGTGATGTCATCACACAAATATTTGTGTGAGAGAGAGCATTTAATGCTCAGTGGTATTGGTAAGAAAGATGTGGATGCCAGTTGTATAAGCGGCATATATTCCTATATTTAATAGGAATCAGTTACCTACCTGGGACATTTACTAACTAAGTACTTAGAGCATTTAGTTAGGGTATTCAATGCCTTAGACATCTTGAGCCTCCTGAATGATTTATCATTCAGGAATGGGTTTGTTCAGGAAGGGTGTGATCAGGGACCTAGAGAATTTACATCAGGTTGGAGCACTTTTGATCAGTTACCTGATTCTATGTCCAACATGCCCAATTCAGCTTTCAATCTTGTGAAAGTGGGTTCATCCAAGGGTTTGGTGAAGATATCAGCTAACTGATACTCAGTGGGGATGAAATGTAATTCAATTTCTCCATTCATGATGTGGTCCCTGATGAAGTGGTATCCGATGTCAATGTGTTCGGTTCTTTGATGAAGTACTGGATTATTTGAGATGGCTATGGTACTTGTATTATCACAAAAGATAGGTACCATCTTATACTGAATGTCATAGTCACTCAGTTGGCTTTTCATCCACAGTACATTTGCACAACATCCTGCAGCAGCCATTTATTCAGCTTCAGCTGAGGACATGGCCACTAACTGTTGTTTCTTTGTACTCCAACACACAAGTTTACCACCAAGAAATTGACAGGATCCTGAGGTACTTTTTCTGTCCATATTTCATCCTGCATAGTTAGAGTCAGTGTACCCTTTGAGATCAAATCCTGAGCATTTTGGGTAATACAAACCAAGGTTTGATGTACCCTTCAGGTACCAGAAGATTCTCTTGATAGCAGTGAGATGAGACTCTTTTGGATCAGCCTGACATCTGTGATGCGTGGGAATTGCACCAGGCTTTACCTCTCGAGGGATCTTGAGAAGCTTACAATCCCCACCATGATCGTTGTAGTATAGTATAGTGACAAGTACCGGTGGATTGATCATTCAACTCAGGAATAGTGTCGCTAGGATTAGAAAGCCTAAAAACTAGGTCTAGAGGTGAGGGATGATTCTTTTTGTATTTTTTATATTTAATGAAAGCAAGTAAAATCTCGGGTTTTGGAAGAGTGGGCCGTCATCCATTTTACTCCTGACGCCGTCATCTTTTCCTTCTTGACGCCGTCATGTACTGTTCCCAGCAAGGAAAATTAAGACTTTGCCGTTTTCTTCACTTTTATGCTCCAAAAACGTCTAAAATGCTTCCTTTTCCAGAATTCACTCCCAAAGTACCTAAAATCACAAAAGGAACGATTTAGGGCAATATTTGATCAAATAAATTCCAATTCCAGCTTAAATGACCCCCTAAAAATGGATCATTTTTCGTCTCATCATATACCCTTACACTTGAGATTTGCTTGTCCTCAAGCAAATGCGCTTTTATTCTAATCAAAATACAAGTTATGGGTCATTTAACACGAATATAAAAGTAATTACAACAAATAATCGTTCCACTAAAGACCAAAGACAAGCACGGAGGTCATACACTAGCACCTCACAAATAGTGTTTAGATACTCACATCTCTCGGGTGTAATAAAGTATATATCACAATATGGAAATGGAAAACATTTCTCACTACCTGTCATAGCAAAATAGATTACCATAGGCTTGGGAAAGGATCAAATCTCCACTACATGGCGTAAGCACCTAGGATAAACTACAAAGAGGTCTTTTAAAGGGTTATAACGTTAGGTGTAGGGATATGGAATACACGGTTTTGTTGGATATAAGCAATCTTTACTGGTGGCGAGTTAATCATCTTGGTTAATTACATGTACAATATGGCGTTGCTAAGCCAAGACTAGACTCGACATAAGCTAATAAATGAAAAATAACAAAAACATAAAATAAACATAGAATGAAACGGGATGGTAGTCCGTATGTTTTTTTTTTTTTTTTTTTTTTTTTTTTTTTTTTTTTTTTTTTTTGCATACACTCTTACCCTACCATACAAAATAATACATCATAAGGAATGGACATTCCCCTTACATTTGAATTTTTACATACTTTACAATAAACTAATCTAATGACTCGAATTAAGATAATCAAAACACTTGGAGTACTTTTTAGATTAACGTACGTATGGGGGTAATAATATGATTTTCTTCCCCATTACTTCATAACAATAGTACTTTACCCATGAGTCCGAATCGTCCCAAAACAATATGTACAAGGATATGACTCGACTTAGCAACCATGCAATCAATTAGATAGTTAACTAAGGGTTTAAACATGTAACAATAATCCACTAAAGATGAGTGCATACACGAAAGGCTAAGGCGATTTGGTTGTACATTTAAGTGGGGTGTAACAAATTCTTCCTTGAAGTAAGATGCTTAAAGTTAGAAACGAAAAGATAGGCTCGGAGGGGTTTACTAGGGGTTTCATGTACTAAAAATGAGTACAACGCTAAGGGTGTGGGAAAAATTAATTGACTTTACTAGCCAAGTAATATGACTTAATTTGTTAAGAAATTATGATACGGGTTTAACACAAGGGTGATCCTAATGCCTCTTATCATGTAGTAAATCCTACTACATGAATGTAGTCTCACTAGCGGTCTCGGGATGCATCACTAACGCAAGTTCTAGAATCTAAATGCTACCGGTACACTCATAAGCACTAATAGTGAATGCTTTTCCTATCAAATCTAAAGGCGAACCTCACATATTTAGGTGGAAAATTTTTCTGAATGGTATGGTTTTGTGTTAGTCATATGACTCCTATCCATGAGACGCTTGCTAAGGCTAAAGTTTCACTCCTAAATGTTGTAAAAAATTTTAAATTTGAGGCTAAAATTACACTAACAAGTATTTCTCATAGTTTTATTACACACCTACCATCAAACAAACAAACTCAAGCGAAAGTGTATCCTATGAGGTATCATCATTTTACCCTCCCCTTACACTTAGGATGAACATTGTCCCCAATGTTTAATTAAAGAATGTAAAAGTGAAATAGGTAAAAGAATGAAATCAAATACTCCCCTGATTCGCTCGGTATGGATAATATGGTAACAAGGTTAGATCTTCCTCCAAGAAAATGAACAATCAAAGCTTCCCTTCCAGAATATAAATCATCTTCTTGTCATACATAACCTGTTAAACCTGAGAAAACAAACAAAGCAACCTCGCGTAAAATCGGCGGCAATCTATATATGCTAACAAATCCTAGAAAGCAAAGTAAGATATAATGTTTGTGGAATGAATGTTTGCAGATTTCCTTGAGATTATAAAACTAAAGATTCAACAAAAACTTTAAGACTCCGTTAAAAAAAACAAAACTGGTAAAATTTCCAGATTTTTACACGTGACGCCGTCAGAAATTTCTTCCTGACGCCGTCAGAAGTGACCTGCAGAAATCCTTATGTTAAGTTTCTGGAAAATTTCTGGAAAAACTTTGTCCTACTTCCTGGAAAATCCTGCAAAACATCATTATGACTCGATACAAGCATTTGACTCTAACACATAAGAATATTCATGTCCATTTAATATTGTGGAGAATCATGATCGGTTTTGTTTCTTAAAAACATATTTGGGGTTTCCCCTTACACTTATCTTTTGCGAAATACCTTTGGATGAAGTTAAGACAAAGCCAAACAACAACACAACAAAGTATTTTCACCATTTTAGTTTTGAAACATGATCTACCATAAAAATAAAATATGCATACGGAAACAAATAACAATCAAACAAAATAAAAATCACACAAAGAGAAAAATGAAACCATAAGCAAACCATACTATTGAAATTCAACGTGAACATAAAAATTATCCAGGGCCAACAGAGGCCATATCCTAAACTATTACAATCCAAATTGTTTCAAATTACACCACCATGAATAAATTGTTCAGATATCACAAACATCAAGACAAATCATTGAGGAGGGGGACTATAACGGTAGTCATAACCAGGAGGGAGGTACCCAGTATACCCGTAGGGAGGGTAGTCCATCTCAAGACCAGGGAATGGGTCGATCTGTAGCTGGGGCTCGATCTGATCACGGGTGGAGAGGTGCTGCATCTGGCGGATGGTATGATCATACATCCAATCAAAGCATTGGTCAGTGGTGGTCCTCCATGCGTCCACCTGACCCATCCAGGCCCCCTGGTGTGCTTGCCAGTCTTCCCGACCTATGTGTCGGTAATAATCTGCAGACTCAACCTCATAATCCCCGTAATGTGGCTACTGGGGCGCTCCTTCATCATCATCATCATCATCCTCAGCACCCTCAGGTCCTCCCGCAATGTACCAGGTATAGGACCCATCCCCCAGCTCCATCACAATGCTCATCCGCTTGAGGGATTTAGCCCTCACCACCCTACAAGTCCCACAGTCGCTCAGGTACCCCCATGATCTCAGGAACAAGTAGCCCATAAGATCGAGCCAACCGGGTCACGAACATCCCCCCATACACCTTGTCAATATCCCTCTCCACCACACTAGTCTTCAAATAGCTCGCTACCCAAAATGGGATGTTACAGTAAACATCCGCTGAAAACATGGTGTACAGGTAGAAAAGATCTGAAGCAGTGACACTGTGAGTGGTGCCATGACACCCCGACAAGCTGTAGGTGATGCACCTGTGGGCCAACCTGATCATGGGGTCCCTGATTAAGGCCGCCCCAGTAGTCGAGGTGTACACCCCGTTCCCAATACTTAGCCAAAAAGTGGCACACCTCAATTCGTGCCTCATCGTCTCCCCATGCAACAACCTCTGCATAAAACCCCCCTCAACAGCCTCCTCCCGAGTGTACAATCCTAACCTCCATCCAAACTCAGTAACTGAACATGATCGAATCTCTCCCCCCAATCTGAAGTAAATGGTGGTGCCCCCCATATCTGTCCTGGCCTCAGCCAAATCGAAGCGAAAAGTCGCAAAGAACTCCCTAACCAACTCACTATAAACTGTCTCCCTCATCCTGAACAATCTCTCCCATTGAGGACCCGTGAATCCATCAGTTTGGATCCTCCCCAAGAACTCACCCTCAAGTCCTTGGGACCTCAGAAACTCCCAATCGATCACAGCTCCAGCATCGATATGGTGATAAACAATTTCCGCGTACTTGGTTATAGCGGCGTCATTATCAAACTCACTCCAACTGTGGACCAAATCCCCATAGTTAACTCGTTGAGACCTAGACGAGCTTCCTCGGTGTTGTCGTGATCGTTTGCTCATTTCCTGGAAAAAGATATAGTGGAACGAAAATGGTTAGAATGAGAGTTTTTCGAATTCATGCTGTCAGACACATCTGACGCCGTCAGGAAGGGAAACCTGACACCGTCAGACCCAGCAAAAATCCATTCACGCAATTACGAGGGAAAAATCAATTTTCAAACTCTAAATCCATGACCCAAACACTCCTTTATGCAGAAAACATGAGTGGGGGGTCAAAAAATCTTTGGTGTGAAAGATTTTTCCGCAATTAACGCATGATTTGAGTCGACCACTATCACCTAATGGTAACCTCATGATTACAAAACATCTAAGGAAGGGCATTATGACTATCAAAGATGGGTCAATGATAGGGTTTCGGATGATGGGGGTTTTCAAAATTGGTAGGTCCTAAGGATAATTAGACTAAAAAGGATGAAGAAAAACTACTTACCAAGTGGAGATTTGCCACAGAAGATGTTGGATTGGATGATGGAGACTCGGAGGTGGAGCAGCAATTTGGGTGTGATTTGTGGGGTATGAGTTGAAAGTGATGGAGTTTGGGTTATTATTGCTGAGAAAGCGAGGTGACGGCGTCAAGAGTAAAATCTGACGCCGTCAAATGCCCGTATGGTGAACACCAAGTGACATTTTCAAATTCAGTCCCTGCACTACAGTAGATAGCTAATCACAAGTGAAAATTATGAGTAGCCATCCCGTTAGTAAAGTCCACCAGGGTCAAAAAATCTGTTACTGTCATGGAAAGAGATGTGGTCGTCAAAAAGGGTTGGCAAGGTTTCAGTTAAGTTGTAACCTTCGCATTGGTCAACGGTGGATACAAAGAGGGATCGTTCCATAAAAGTTTCCAAAGCTACGGTGTTTTTGAGGTGCGACCTCTTCACACCAGGTTTAAAACCAATGGAACGTCTCTTATGCAAATTGAGGAGCGTGGTTTGCAAGCTTCCAACGAAAATTTTATGGAATTACAAGTTCTTCTCCTCCTGAGGATGCTTACAGAAGTAGGTGGTGATTGACGGTGAAGCACTTGAAAAGGATTTCTCATTATCCTCTTGGTCACACACCAAAGGGGTTGGGACTTCAAAGATTTTTTCAATTTTTCTTGGTGTGGATTTTTCCTTAATCTTCTCCTTAATTCTTGATATGAATTTGTCTGCTAAGTCCATTAAAGCATTACGAGTACTTTCCATGCGTGCTTCTAAGTGCCGAATTTGTTTTTCCTGATTATTCATGAAGGTTACCATTATCCCTTCGAACTCCTCTTGTTGTGAACGTTCAGGAAAATTGTATTTGTTAATCGCATTCACACGTATATCAGGACTCCTCGCGGTTTCAGCTGCAGGCATTTCAGCTCTCATCAATTCCTTTACCTGCTTCTCGATATTTCCCAATAATTGTTCTTGGGTGGCGTTTACGTAATCAAGACATCCATTACTTGAAAACATCGGATCCTACCATCCTTCTTCTTCGTATTGTGCTAACCCCTCAAGAACTTTCCAGCATTCATCAACGCTAAGTCTGTTTAGCCTGCCATTGGCTACGTAATCTATAGCCCTTCTCGTTTGATAATTAACTTTATCGTAAAAGATTTGAATCTGGAACCATGGTTCAATGCCATGATGAGGGACTTTTTGGAGTAGGACTTTGTATCGAGTCCACGCTTCGTAAAAGGTTTCACCTTGACATTGTTGGAACATCAAGATATAATTTCTAAGCTTTGGTAGTTCTCCCCGGTGGGAAACATTAAGCAAGGAAACAAGTAATGAGATCATCCCATGAGGTGATGGATCCCGCGGGTAAACGTTCAAGCTACTGACTAGCTTGATCACGTAGAGAGAATTGGAATAGGCGTAATCGGGTTGACTCTCTAGTTGTAACATCAAGGTATATGGAATCTATGATTTTAAGGAAGTCCTTGAGATGTTGATTAGGATCTTCGGAACGAAGTCCATGGAATGCACATCCACTTTGCACCAACCGGATGGTGTCAGATCGCAAGGGTGACACATTGGCTCCTTGGGTGAGCTCAATGGTGTTTCGATAGCCTTGGTGGCTAGGTCGGGAGTACTCTCCTAGGGTTCGGGGCCTAAGAGGTTGGTTTGCTAGTGGTGGGTTTTGTGGGTGGTCTTGTTGTGGTGGGTTGATGGGTTCAAAGATGTTACCACCTTCCATGATGTCGGGTGGTAAAGATTACGAACAAAGATACGAAGAAATAAGATAGACTAAAGAAAACCTAAAAATAAAAATAAAATCTTACTAGAAAGGAATCTAGCAAGTAGACCTAATACATAGAAATCCTCACCTAGACAATAACTATTCCCCGGGCTACGGCGCCAAAAACTTGATGCGTGGGAATTGCACCAGGCTTTACCTCTCGAGGGATCTCGAGAAGCTTACAATCCCCACCAGGCAGTGTACCGGATCATTGTAGTATAGTATAGTGACAAGTACCGGGGGATTGATCGTTCAACTCAAGAATAGTGTCGCTAGGATTAGAAAGCCTAAAAACTCGGTCTAGAGGTGAGGGACGATTCTTTTTGTATTTTTTATATTTAATGAAAGCAAGTAAAATCTCGGATTTTGGAAGAGTGGGCGGAATTAGATGCTAGTCAACTAACCCAATAACTAAGATGCAATCAAATTAAAATAACAAAAATGAAAATAAAGCTAAATTAAACTAGTGGTGTGAACAATATATGGGAGAATTGTGTTTACTTAGATTTCACTACTCCCTAGATATCTTTTACAGGTTACTTACTTGTTATAGTTGTGTGGATGACGGGTTATATTCCTTAATACCATTCATGGGGTGGCGTACTTACTTCCCCAATTCTATAAGCTCCTACTTCACTCCTATGTCGAGCCTGCAAGAAGCTCCTAACATGGGATCACTAGAATCCGCTCATGCATTAAATACAACCATAAAAACCTAGTGCACATTGGTTCATGTTTCTTAAGATGTTCAAGCAAGTTACACAATGGAGATCTGCCACTTTTCTTTAGCCTAACATTGAAATCATTCATCCATTACAACTATAAACAAGCAATCAACCTATAATCAACATCTAGGTTTCATTACATCTAAGCAAACACACAAAAGATCTAGCCTAGAATATTTAAATCAAGACAAGCATAAGATATATTCAAAAAACACATAGACATATTGAATAAACTGAAAGAAAACTTATCTCAATTGAACATGAAGGATTTCAAGGGTTGAAAACCCTTGAAAATACTGTTACAAACGAGCTAGGGTTTATTAGGTTCGGCCCTAGAATTCTCCACACAAGTTCCTCTTTTAATGAATGAAAAATAGAAAAGTATATATAGATTTTATGAGGTGACGGCGTCATGAGGAAATTTCTGACGCCGTCATCTCGCCGCCAATAAAGTTCTCGGACTGCCTAGATCTAGATCTGACGCCGTCATGTGTAATCTTGCTCCAGGCTGTCACCACATTTACTCTTGATGCCCTACTTCTGATGCCGTCACGTTTTCTCTGGGTCGTCATCCATTTTGCTCCTGATGCCGTCATCTTTTCCTTCTTGACGCCGTCAGGTACTGTTCCCAGCAAGGAAAATTAAGACTTTGCCGTTTTCTTCACTTTTATGCTCCAAAAACGTCTAAAATGCTTCCTTTTCCAAAATTCACTCCCAAAGTACCTAAAATCACAAAATGAACGATTTAGGGCAATATTTGATCAAATAAATTCTAATTCTGGCTTAAATCACCCCCTAAAAACGGATCATTTTTCGCCTCATCAATCTGGCACACAGACACACTGAGAATTGGATATCAGGCCTAGATGCAAGTAAGTACATCAGGGAGCCTATCATTCCCCTGTATTGGCTTTGGTTCACTGATTTACCAGTGAGGTCAGGGCCAAGGTTGTTTGGAGGAACCATAGGAGTCTTTACTGAAGAGCAGTCAGTAAGCTCATACTTCTTCAGTAGGTTCCTCAAGTATTTTTCTTGACAAATGGATATTCCTCTATCAGTTTGTTTGATTTTTAGTCCAAGAAAGTAAGTGAATTCACCCATCATGCTCATTTCAAACTTTGTGGTCATCAGTTTTCAAACTGTTTGCAAAGTTTGTAACTTGTTGAGCCAAAGATGATGTCATCAACATACACTTGAACCAGGATGACATCACTTTTTGTTCTGTAGATGAACATTGTGTTGTCAATCTTTCCTCTAACAAACTTGTTTTGGATCAGGAAGGCTGAAAGAGTTTCATACCATGCCTTGGGAGCTTGTTTCAGTCCAAAAAGGGCCTTGTGAAGCTTGTAGACATGCTTGGGGTATTCACTACTTTCAAAACCAGGAGGTTGTTGCGCATAGACATCTTCTTTGATGTTACCATTTAGGAATGCACTTTTGACATCCATTTTGTAAACTTTAAAGTTCATGTAGGTTGCATAGGCTAGAAAGATCCTGATGGCTTCCATTCTAGCAAGAGGTGCAAATGTTTCCTCATAGTCTATACCTTCCTGTTGATTATATCCTTTGGCAACCAGTCTTGCTTTGTTTTTGATGACTGTGCCATTCTCATCAGTCTTGTTTTTAAAGACCCATTTCATACCAATGATTAAAACACCCTGGGGGCATTCAACAAGGGTCATGACATCATTTCTGTCAAATTGTTCCAATTCATCTCTCATGGCCTGAACCCAACTTTCATAAGTCAGGGCTTCATTGATATTTTTAGGCTCTATTTCAGAGAGATAGTCAACATAAAGACATATATTGGCAGAGGCTGCCTTGAGTTTTGCAGCCATGCTTCTTGTGAGCATGCCTTCAGTGGGTTCATCGATGATGTTCACAAGCTCAATAATTTTGGATCTTGTCCAGCTATCCTGAGGTTTGGGATAAGAATTTGAGCTTGAAGGAGCTTGATTAGGTTCAGACTCAGGAACATGAGGTGACTCATCAATATCTGCTTTAGTGACATTTGTGGGAACAACTTGCTTTGAGGGTTCCTGAACAATTTGTTCAGTGGTTGCAGTCTCATTGGGGACCTGCTGAGCTTCAATAAACTCACTGATGGTTGGTTGGGGTAGGTTGTGAGGGATGATATAGTAGGAGACATCAACATCAGCTTGGTATTGGGTTGAGGGGTTGTTCTCAAGATGATACTCATCAGGAGGATACCTTGATGAGTCATCAATACCAATTTCTTCAACTTAGGAATTTGAGAACCTGATGGATTCAGTGCTCTCATCAACAGTTAAGTGATAAGTTTCCTCAGTTTGTTGTCTCCTTGTGTTGAACACCCTGAAGGCTTTGGAAACCAGAGAACATCCCAGGAAGTATCCATCATCAGCTTTGGCATCAAATTTACCCAAGTGATCCTTGTGATTATGAATAAACACAGGACACCCAAATACATGAAAGTATCTAATGTCAGGGATCCTTCCTTTGAATATCTCATAAGGAGTCTTATTGTGCCTTTTTCACAATGATTGACCTATTTTGAGTGTAGCAAGCTGTTTTGACTGCCTCAGTCCAGAAATGTTTTGAGAGGACTGAGCCATTTAACATTGTCCTTGTTGCCTCAATGAGTGTTCTATTTCTCCTTTCAGCTACTCCATTTTGTTCAGGAGTATAGGGAGAAGTGAAATTTTGATAAATTTCTTTCTCATCACAAAAACACTCAAGGTCTTGGTTTTTGAATTCAGTGCCATTGTCAGTTCTAATTTGTTTAACTTTGACATCATTTTGATTTTCAATGTTCCTGACAAATGACATGATGGTTTCAGCTGCCTAACTCTTTTTAGTCAGGAAGTAAACCCAAGTGTATCTTGAGTATTCATCCACTATGACCAGAGTATACTTCTCATGGTGAATGGACATTGGACTGACAGTTCCAAAAAGGTCCATATGGAGAAGATGTAGGCAACTTTTGATAGAAAACGTTTGTTTGGTTTTGAATGATGCCCTGCGGTGTTTTCCTTTTTCAAAAGCAGAACAAGGCTTGTCTTTGGTATACACCAGGGATGGAAGGCCCAGAACTTTGTTCTGTTTGGCCAGGTTGTTGATGCTCATGAAATTGAGATGAGAGAGTCCCTTATGCCAGAGCTAGTTGATTGTCTCACTGGCCTTTGAGAATAGACAAGTCTCATTTTGAGTCAGGGATGACATGTCTAGGACATAGACATCATCCCTCCTGGGGGTAATCAACACTACTTCCTTGTTGGTATTAAAGATGGTCCCTCTCTTGTCATCAAACTGAACTATGTATTTTGCATCACATAGTTGGCAGACACTTATCAGATTGTACTTGAGACCATTAACATAGCTATTCTTGTAAAAACTATACCATTGCAGTTTACTGAACCATAACCTTCAGTGGGAGCTGATGGGTTATCACCAAATACTACTTTGGGTCCTGGTTCTTCCACATATTTGTGCAGATAACTTTTCACACCAGTCATACTCCTAGAGCATCCACTGTCGAGGTGCCAAGTAGGATCCCTGATGTATTTTTGCACAAACAGTAAACTGGGTTAGTTTTTCTTGTTGACCCACCTTCTAGTGGGCTTAGTCCTCAGGGACTTTTTGAATGTAGCTAATGAATCATGGTCTGAAGTTGTGTGTACTGAGCTTCCACATGTTTTACATTTTGTGGAGGTTGATGCCTTAGTTGACTGAGAAGTGTTGGTGGGGGTTTTTCTTCTGGACTGAATGATCTTGTCATGTCCCTTGGTTTCATGGGAGGGATCTCCACAGATGTCACAACAATTTTTCATCATACAATCATCAGGAAGATGATCATTGAAACCACAATGAGGACATGGCAAGAAAGGCTTAGCCTTCAGTCTCTGTTTGGAAGGTGTGGCATACTGATAGCCTTGAGTATTGTATAGACCTTGTGCTTTTAAAGAAGCAGTGTAAGAGATGTGATCACAAGTTCTGTGGTCCTCTTGTTTGCATATCATGCATAACAAGACTCTGTAGCATTTATCAGTGCTGTGATTAGGATAATTGCACAGCTCACATCTCCCTGAAGGCCTGGGTGTGGTTTTTGTTTTAGAAGAACTTGAGGATACTGATGGGTTTTTAAATTTTGAGTCAGAAGGTTTTTCAGTGGACTCAATTTTCTCACTCAGCATCCTGACAAGTTCAGCAAGCTGGTCAAATTTGGAATCAGTGCTTTCAGGTTTCACTTCAGTAGGCACTGAAGGTGTGTGGTGTTCAGTGGGTGCAGGAGTAGGTCTCTTCAGAATAGTCCTTCCTAACCCTGATTTCTCCTTGGGAGAATGGGGTTGATAGACTGATGGTGCAAGGTCAGAATTGGGTTCAGCTCCTTGAAGTTGTTTCAGTGGAGGGAGTGGTGACTGAGAATCAGAATTAGACTCAGTAGGACTAAGTTCATCAGTGACTCCTAACAACTCCTTAATAGCATGACTTTCAGGCTCTAGAATTCTTCCAGTGTTAAAGTTTGGCAGTTTACTGTCAGGATTGATTCTTTCAATCCAATCACTGGGTTTAGGAGCAAGTTCTTTGCTAGAGAGTATGTTGGCTGATAGAAAAGTTGTTGAATGGCTACTCTCCCCAGACTCTTCAGTGAGTTGATCTTCACCCATAGCAGCCTTTTTGGTGCTGGGTGTGAGACTCAGTGTTTCATAAAGTTTGGGGTTTTTCTGATTTCATTTCCAAATAACAGCCTTTTCTTTCTTAAGTGCTTCCTGAAGAGCTTGATTTTGTTTTACAAGTTCAAAATTTTGAATTGGAAGTGTTACACTTTCAAGCTTAGCTTGTTTTAAAGCAAGTAGTTCATCTCTACATTGATTTAATTCAAAACTCAGTTTGTTAAATTTTGAAAACAAATTAAGTCTTTGCTCTTCAACATACTTAAGATCAACATTAATATAATCTAAGTAAGATTTCAAATCAGCATCATCATCCATAGAAAGTAGAATGTTTACCTTTCTCATTGTGATGTTAACCCATTCTCCATCTCTTGCATGACTCTTTCCCACAGCAAGCTTGTTGTCATCTGATAGGGCCATCAGGGGACTGATATGAACTTCTTCATTATCATCAGAGGACACTTCAACTTCATCTCAGTCAAAGGTTTCAGCAACAAGCCCTTTGTTCTTAGCCTGAGAAGGCTTTAGAGCCTGAGGTAGTCGAGTGACTGTTGAGGATGATTCAAGGAGGGCAAGTTTGGCTTTAGCCTTCCTGTATTTGGCTTCAAAGTCAATTTGAGGGGCTTTTTCCAATCTTTGACTAGATTGAATCAACTTAGGTTGAAACTTGTTGGGTCTTGAAAAAGAGTTATTTCCTGAAAATTTGAAAGATGGTTCTAAGGTTGTTTTTGAAAAACAATCTTTTGCAAAATGGCCCTTTTTGCCACATTTAAAACATTCAGAGTTTTCATTTGCTTTAGAAGTAATTTTTTTTTCTTAAAAAACCTTTTTGAGTTTGCAAGGAGTGCCCTTTCATGAAATTCAATTTGAAGATCATTTAGGTACTCCTCACTGGTTCTTTGGTCAACCGCATCATCAGACCCATCTTTGAAATCCTACACAACACCATTGGAATAGAAAGCAGTTGATATGGGTGAAATTGTCAAGGCCTTTTTGGTCTCCTGACCTTTACCAGGGTATCTCCTAGTGATAAAATTGTCTTCATAGACAAACTTTCCATAAATAGCAGGGAGCTCAAGGTTCTGAATGTGGTTAGTATTTCTCAAACCTTGAGAGAAGTTTAACCACTTCTCAGGGAGGCTGTTGACAAAGCCAACATTGATCTCATGCTTTGACAGAATTACACCATCATTGGTCAGCTCATTTAGGAGGGTCTTATACCGAGTATAAGTCTCAGGGAGACTTTCAGAATCTTTAGCTCTGAAGGTGTTGAATTCAAGCTTCAGGTCCATGATTCTATTCTCTTTGGTATCTGAGGGCCCTTCATAGCTATGAACTAGGTCAGTCCAGGTCTGCTTAGCAGTAGGACAGTTGATCACTGATTCCATTATATCGTCAGGAAGACATGATATATTGATGCTTTTCAGGCGCTGGTCTTGATTGACCACCCTCCTTTCATCTGGGGTCCATTGTGCTTCAGGTTTGATTAAACCTTGAGCTGTTGTTGGGACATATGGACCATCATTAATCAACTTAATGTAATATGGTTCCATCCCAGTTAAGTAGCAAAGCATTCGCTTTTTCCACTTACTAAATTTTCCAACTTCTAGTCGAGGGGCAGTTGCTGAATAACTTTCACCCTTTTTGTCGACAAGTTGGGGAACATCTATGTCAGTCATTGTAGGATCTTGATTTTAAAAACTTGAGCACTCTTTAAGTTTTGAAAATGGATTTTAAGTTTTACAAACCAGAGGCTCTGATACCACTTGTTGGTCCCCTTTACTTGGTTATGAATAACTAAAAAGCTAATGTAACCAAGATATATGACTTTTAACACAGATGTATAAATGATTAACAATAAAGCAACGTAAAGATAAGAAACAATATTTTTCAACATTTAATTCTTTATTAGAAGTTAATCAAAAAGAATCGTACCCAAGTGTTTGTGGAATAACACTTGGGATTGAAACGACAAGTATGGTGTTGACTCCTCTCTAAACTCAAAACAATGTTTGAGTGACAACTGAGGTCACACTGAGCTATCTCAGGGACAATGTTGTTCTTTGGAGGAGTAAAAGTGGTTTGTGAATGTTTTGCATTAATTGCACAAACTTGTCAACTTTTACTCCTCACTTATGTTGCCTATTTATACACAAGTATAAACAACTCTAATATAAAATGGACATAAGCATTCCTTAATAAAATCTTGATAGATTTTATTCTCTGGCAAGGGAAACTTCTTTAGGTTAAGTCCAAAAGGTGCTTTCCGATGACAGACTGGATTTAACCATTTGGGGAAACTTTTACCTTAAATTGATAAAGCACTTTAGTAAACCAGTTCAAACTTTCCCGCCCAGTCCCGCCAAATCTTCAGTCTTCAAGTCATCAGTCTTCAGTACCTTGATAGTTGTTGAGGAGTCTTGGGGTTCAGTGAGTTATTGTCATCCTCACTGAACCCATCACCTTCTTCTTGGCTTAGATGCCACTCACTGAGTTCCGCCTCTCTGAATGGAGAACCTTTCTTCTTAGGCTCGGTCTAAGCATCCTGAAGATGACTCACTGAGTTACTGTTCACTCAGTGACTTGTTTACACTTAGGTGATTTTACGTTCAAATCTTTGTTAGAAGAAGATTGGGGAATTCAGTGACCCAACACTTATATAAGTAGCTTTTACGAGCTTATAACTTATGGAAAGGACTTATGATCAAAATATCAAAATAACATGAACTTAGGATTTTAAAATTAAAACACCTAGGTTTTTATGATTAAGGCTCAAACAAGGACTCATATAAGATCTAACAAAGTTTATAAACATTCTAAAATGATAAAAGTGCTTATAGAACCATTAGAATATCTTATTTGATTTGAAATGGGTCAAAATGGGATTTAGAGTTTTCTCGGCTTGGAAACAAATTTCTAGACCTCTTGCTCTTGATTTTTGGCTTCCAATCGCTTCTTGGGACTCCTATTCTACTGCTAGAATTGAGTGAGAGCAAAATTTGGGGGTGGTGAAGTGTTTTGGGATGGTTTCGAATGGTGTGTGTTTCCTTGCTATTTATAGGGCTCGAATAGGAGTAATGACCAAGTTAACTTGGAGTGGTAGCCAAGGTAGGAGGGGATGACTATTAGCTGCTAGGTGATGAATAGGAGAGGCTAGGAAGGTAGCTAGGGGTGTTTGTGGCCTTGGTGAGGTCTCGATGATGTTTTTGGTCAATGTGGTGACGAGGAGGTTATGGTGGTGGTTGGGTGTTTGCTTGGTGATGAAAAGGTGGTGATAGAGGTGCTAGGTTGCTAGGTGGTGTCATGGTGGTGCTAGGGTGCTAGGTTTAGGTAGTTTTTAGGTTTAGGGTTTTCTTTTAATATTAGGGTTTGATTAGGGTTTAGAAAGTGATTAGAGATTAGGTTTAAGGTTTAGGAGTCATGCATTAAGTGTTTGTAACTTATGCTAAAGTGTTGGTAAGGTTTAAACATGGTTTAGGCACTTAAATGACCTAATATGGTTTCTGTGCTTAAAGAACTTATACATTGTGCTTTAAGTAGTTGTACTAGAGTTTAGGAATGAAAATATAGCTAAGATAACTTGTACATAAGCCTTGAACACTTCTAAACTAGTTTCAACTTGAAATTAGGGTTTTTGAAACAACCGTAAACATATAGGACTTGTTTTGGTATAATGTTGGAAGTAGTAGGTTATATTGATAGTACACTTGATAAAATGATCTTTGAAATATAGACTTGACATATTAGGAGGTTTATATGAGGTAAACATAGAAATATTTGGCATTGATTGTTGCGTGAGCACGTTTAGTTAGCTATGTAAGTTACTTTAAATAGTGGGAATGAAATGAAGCAAAAATTTTACATGAGAAAATACCTTAAATAAATATCGTAGTGAAAATTATATTGATGAAAATTACGGGTTGTTATAGAATAAAAGAAACAAATATAAAAGTAGAGCAAATAAGAGAATGCTTAATGTAAGGTCTCCTACATTAGTATATTAAAATGTCAAGTACCTATATATCATAATGCAATGACGACATGAAGACGATAGTCAGTATTATTTTCCCCTGTTTACATTTTGATACTAACTTAAGCCGTAAAAATGTGTTCCGGGTATTAAAAGACATTTATCTCTACTAGTTATAAAGAGTTTATACTTACATTTTAATTGCTTAAAAGTGAGTAAAGTGTTTGGACTAAGTTACCTTTCAATAATTCTTAATAAACTTTTAAATGTCACGCTTAATAAATGAAAACTTAGTAAACTTACACAGTTACCTTAACAAACTTTTAAATGCCACGTTTAATAAATGGATTTTTAGTCAACTTTTAAAAATGAGTAAAGTGTTGTTACGATTTATAAACTGTTGTAAACATTTTTTGTTTCTAACCATGAATTTTTTCTTGCAATGACTATAAATTAAACACGTAAGTTTTGCATCAAGGGTAAAACCATCAAAACTATAATTATTTTCCGCTATACACCATTGCTTTGTTCGGTATTCGTCTAGTATTTAAGTAAAGAACTGATAAACAATTTCTGAAAGTAAACTGATCATCTTGCAATGTACAACCAAGGTCGGACTGATATGGCTGGTTAAGTATGAGCATGCATAATAAAAAGTATAATTTCCAAGTGTTAATCATCATTTAAAAATACATAGTTGTTATTTTAACTTTCAGCCGTTTTCTTATTATTTAATAGTATTTAAGTACCCTGATTGGAAATTCCAAAACCCAAACCAAGCTCTTAGAGGGGAGGGAGTGGAGTCGGTTAAGACTCGGCAAAACTCGGCAAATCTCGGCAACACCGCCGCCAGCCTTTCGGCAAAATTCGGGCAAGGGTGGAATCGGTGAAGTTTGCCGATTGGAAATGTGGAGACATAAGGCTGGTTATTTATTGGGTATTGGTGAAGTGTGAGTTGTAAGGTTTTTATTGGGTATTGATGATGTGGCAAATTGGTGAAACCAATGCCACCAAATTGGTGAAAATTGAGGTGAATTGGTGAAATGTGAGTTGTAAGGTTTTTATTGGGTATTGATGATGTGGAAATTTGGCAAACTTTGGTGAAGTGGTGACCACTCCCTCCGCCCTTAGGCATTGAACCACTTCAGCTTCTAGAACTAATAAAAAAGTAGCAAGAGAAGAGACCACCATTTTCAAACTTTACAGCTCCAGGTAAAAGTATGTGGTTGTAAGTATTTGTTTTTCTCATTTTTGGTAATCGTGCTGTTGACTTCTCTAATAATCTAAAGGTCCGTTTGGTTCAAAGTGAGGAAAGAGAAAGAAAATGCAAATAAATGAGTGAGGTGGATAATCGATACCTTACCCCCTAATTTACTCTATAATAGTTGATTACCCACTACGGGGTAATCAACACCTTTGCACTCCCTAACCAAGCACCATATATTGAGTGATGTGAGTCATTTTAAATATCTTACTCATTCCCCACCCCCGTTAACCCCCCTACCAAACACCCCCTAAGTTTACGTCTCGTTACCATTAGGGTGTTGTCTCGGTGAAAATTGACCGGTGTATGAGGCTTTTCAAGAAATAGGACATCTAACATATTTTATCTTTTTGAAAAACAACCATCTCACGGTATATATAAGTATATAACATTACATATCTATCTCATATGTGTTCGGCATAACTTGATTCTACAACTATTTGGTTTTAAAGACTTGTCACAGAACTATAACTATTGAATCCCAACTTCTAACTAAAGGTCAGTAGAGTAGAAGTATGGAAGGAGTGCTCATTGTTCGGGTTTAGGTCACCTTTGAAAGAGTCAGTCTGGACCTTAAAGGGGGTACACAGTCAGGGTTCCCGCCTATACAAACCTTCGGAGAAGTTTACGCCTTATTAAGATATTAAGTACCAAAAGTTTATATCAACATATTTTGAAGTGAGTTCTAATTAAGTCAATGTTTCATGATAAATGAAATTGCAACCAGGGGCGGACCTAAGCATTGAGTTTGGGATGACGGCGCCCCCATGGCTAGCCGAAAAAGATAAGATTTTAGTGTATTTTATTTTATTTTTTATTTTGACCTTTTTTCGAAAGTGCCCCCAACAAAAATTGAAATTGCCCCCCACCTACATACTAAAATCCAATAGTCAACACTCTCAAACCATATAAATCATTAATCTCCAAGTAACAATACTCGATTTATTATTTCGATCATACTTTTTTCTTCGGCATTTTGTTGCTACTGTCAAAAAAAAAAATTTGCCCCTCACATTTGATTTTCCTGGATCCGCAACTGATTGCAACACACATTGAATTAGTTCGATAAAAAAAAAAAAAAAAAAAAAAAAAAAAAAAAAAAAAATGAGTTACTACATTTTAATTGTTCTACAGTATACCTTACATGATGGTCAAACAAGTGTAGTGAATGACAGAATGCTCGTGAGGTATCTTACAATATATAAGTACATACTGTATCTAAAATACAGCGATTTAGATTGGGTCGTACTATTCTAACGGGGGACAAAGGTGTCAGGGCCTTTGTCTCCCATTTGTCCCCTATTTTTTTCCAGCGCAGCCCAGTTTCTGTTCCGTATTTCTGACAGTTTTAATAGTTTGACTTATTAAACTTTATATTTTTTGTTCCGCACTTTCAGGTTTATAGCTTTTTAATATAAACAAAATTATAAAAAAAAAATAAATAAAAAATAAAAAAAAATAAAAAAAAAATGGCACAAAACGCCAAAAAAGTCAAACCCCCGTTAGAATAAAAAAGTAACTCCCGTCCTTATAACTCATGCCTTTAGATTTAAGTGATGGTCTCGTAGACAGACAATCAACAATGACTGCAGCCCAAAAGCAGAACCATCAATAATCAAGTTAGGCTAGAGACAGAATATAAAATAGGGTTGAGTTAACCGCACCCTCCCATAGGGAGGGTGTGTGGAAGTTTTGTGCTGCCGTCGTCTGTACTGTCTGCTTTAAATGCTTGTACGTTTGACTAAAAATAGGTGGGACCCCTCCCATAGGGGGGGCTTGGTTAACACATCCCTATAAAATATAGTAGTAACATATACACGTACGTGTGCCCAAATTAATCATTACTTGTACCCTTTTTAATGCTTTTTCGGGTAAATGTTATTAAGAACCAAAGGCTGATCGATCCAATATAAATCATTAGTGTCAAATAGATCATCAGATTAACTAGAAAAAAGAAAATCCAAGATCGAATTGAGAACATGCACAAAAGTCAGTTTCATATAAATGAGCCATAATGTTGCACATATACATGCATACTAAAAAAAACCGAAAGAAATACTAGTATAATATTAACAATTCTAAGATCTCTAACATGATATGAATAATCAACCACAATAATAATACTCAATCCGCCAAAGCGGGGGTTATGGGGAGATAGGATGCAGATAGTCATACCCTACCCGATGGTATACCCAAGGGTGGAGAGACCGCTTCTAGAAATGATAGCCGGTTAGTAAAAACTGAAGACATCGAAACAACAAAGCATTTGTTCATCGAATGCCCCGTGGCTATCGAGTTGTGGAAATTGGTCTCAGCTTGGTGGGATCTTGGAGATTATCCTAGAGATATTCAAGCAGGCTTATCTTCGTGGGTGATTCGGTGAACTTAAACAGCTTTCAAAAGGTTGTTTTAATGTTGTTATCCAAACAACATTTTGGATCTTATGGAGATTTAGGTATAGAGTATAATTTGATGCTAAACCCCCGCGGAAGGACACTCTAGGTGAAGAGATCAAAGTGTTTTCCCACTCTTGGATCCTCAAAAGGTATAAAAAAGCAAATCCTACTTGGTTTGAGTTGATTTGTAATCCTAATCATGCTTGTACAATCTCATTGTAATCTTTCTTGTTGTATTATTTCGTTTCTAGTTTCTTACTATATCGTTATATCATTTAAAAAAAAAAAAAAAAAAAAAAAAAAACTTGATCATAAGTTCTAGCTGTATATCACCAATCTCTAGACTTAATTTATAATCTACAGATAAAAACACCGTTTAACAACATCTTTATCGTTCCTGCCATAACCAATAATGGTTCGCTCCTTGGTTTGGTAATGGCTTAATCTATAGATAGAAAGCCTTATGATGGGAAACTACCATGTTAGGTTTGGAGAGAGATAGGACCGGTTATGTAATAGGGGGAGCAGATGCAAGCTTTTTCTTTCAATAGCCAGGCAAATGCCGGATGTGCTGAGGGAAAGACTTGTGTGATGGATGCTCTTGATGCCACTTGACTTGCTTTTTCCTTCGTTAACATCAAAAGGGAGTATTAAAGAGAGTGAATCATGGCAGGTTGGTGCTAGACCAAACTCGATAAGTTCTTAATGAAATACTATATATATTTAGGCGTTTACATATACTGAATTGTTGATAACAAAATTTTAGCGACACCCTTGACCATAACACACTTGGCATGACTAACCGTAGATGTTGTACCATGGTTTTGTTGCCTAAATTCTGGATAAAATCATATCAAGAGTAGACAACCACCAATTGAACTAAACTCTAACCACGGCACCACCTAATTTAACCTCATCTGAATCACAATTGCAGGACGACCATTACTTACATGATTAGAAACGATGCATGACCGTGTCAACACACGTTATTAATCACATTTACCTTGTGACATGCAGGAGGATGTGAATTTAAATAAATGTAATTTAGTCTAATCCAGCTTGCATTAACTAATATTGCAAAAAAAATAGTGCATATGACTGATCTGAGATTCATGAGCAAACAACAATCTTGATGAATTCACTCATTGATACTTATATAAAATTGACTTTTCTCTAGCCGGCATGATCGTCCCAAATATTATCTTAATTAAGTACGTCTTAACTATCTCTTGTCAAGCTAGTTATGATTATAACCAAAAGCAACTGACTGAAGGTCTTCACCATGGTCTCTGAAACCCCATTGCTGCTGGTTGCTGCTTATTTGCATGTCAAAAGAATCAATGGAGTAACTTGAACCTTCTTCGAAGCTCGAAAACGAACCATCGTCTTCTTTCTGAAGTGGATTCTCGTAGTTCATGACCCCATTCATCGAGTTTGGATCGAATTGAGGCATGCTCATGCATGAATTTTCTGTTTGATGAAACCAATTGTTGATGTTTTGTGCTTGTTGGTAACTAGAAGGGTTTCTTCCGTTGGTATAATTACTATTATCTGAAGACATGGGCACATTTAGTTGTCTTTGACCTGCTTGTTCCTTCAAAGAAGCTAACTGTGATTGTAAACTTACCACCTGTGAAATCAAACACAATTAATGTACAGTTAGCATGAGATCAACTAGCAATTAATCATTATCAAGAATAGGGCCCAATTTTAGATGAAATTAACAACATAAAGATTAGGGCTTTCATTTTGGATTAATCAAGATAAAGATTAGTTTGCTTAAGTTAATCAAGAAAAAGTTTTCTAAAAAGATGAAATATAAAATAATCAAGAACAAGATTAGGGTTTATAGTTAGGCACACCGACACGACGATGAAAAGAGCTGTTGTATTTTATTTTAATAGTATAAATTCAAGATATTTAGAAGTTTTCTCTTAGAAGTATAAACTACTAATCATTTTGAGAACTTTGCTACCTTTCATAGATGTTCGATCTAATTTTGATTTCAGAATTTGGGTATAAGGACAAAGAATTACGAACCTGTTGTTGGAGTGCGAAAATATGTGAAACACAACCATATATTGGATCTTGAACCCTAGCTTGAGCTTCATAGGCTATGGTAGCTGCAGCTTCAGATCGATCACTAACAGGCAGATGAGCAAGAAGCTTGGAGACATTACTTGCACCAAAAACCCTATGAATGGCTGCAAAATGTGTGGCACCTTGTTCATGGCAGAAATAAGGGGCAAACACGCAACCCTTTACACATTTTCTCCTCAAGAACTTGCAAGCACCACATGGAGAACCTGATCCTGTCATTAAGCTATAATCTTTATAAATAAATTAAGTTGTTGATGATTAAGTTTAAAAGTGTTTATTTTTGGTTTGATGTTGGTGAAAGCATTAGGATCACCATGTTTATAAAGACAAGAGAATGAAGGGGGTGGATAGTATTGTAGTGAATAACTTAATAACAAATTGTCCCCTAGATGGCCTACAAATTTATTTATTTTATCTTTACTAAAATGAAAAATGAAAGAGATGTTTTTAAATATTTAACACCACGACCAAAGTACCAAACTCCTTTAGCAGTTTAAGTATTCTTTTATGTATCTTAAATTTTAGATTCCACTTGAACTCCTGAAAGGACAAAAGTGATAACACGAAGCAAACAACCTTTACCCTCTTTTAATTATTTGATGATTGGATGCTTCTATACCTTACATATATATAAATACGTACATTATACATACATACATTATACATACACGCACAATACATACATACATACATATACAAAAGCATAAATGTGTGCATCCATTTTTCCTTTGAACGGCCAATTTTTACTAAAATTCTACGAATAAATCTCAAGCAAAAAGCTTGAGGAAGGAAGATATACAAGAGTGAAATACAAGCATTACTTGGATCAAAGATCATTAGGACAAAAGTTCCTAATTCTATAGCATACATATGGACACACACACACACACAAAACCATGCATACGTACATATATACATGCCTAAATCTATATTGTGTCAGATTATAATAAAAATAGGATTCTAACTCGATCTTAAATACTTATCTCAGAGAAAGAGTGAAGTATTGTGAGGGCTCATTTAATATAGCTAGGTTCCAGTGATACTCATCATGATCTTATTATATTTTCAGTTTTCGTTTTTGAACCAAAGTTTGACACTGAAATATAAATTATTTATCTTATGAAGAAAGTATATATGTGCATTCATAATACTTAGTTGCATTCAATAATTCAAAAGCAGTTGAAGGCATGTGAAACACAGAGAGAAATCAATCTGATAGATTTGATTCCTAGGATAATCTGACCAGGTGTTCTTGATTAATTATTGCACCCAAATATGATATAGTACCAATGCATAATTTAAGATTTAAGAATATATTTGACCCATAACTTAACACATTAATTAGCTCCAATTTTTTTTCCTTTCTCAAGTCGAATAAAGCCAGGACGTGTTGTGCTATAAGGAGATGAAGTCAAGCGCGTTTCATATAAACGTACAGAGTCAGTCAAAATTTTGAACTTAAAATGAGTATATATTGGACTTTGATCCAGGTTCAGTTAAAACCTATCCGTCTTCATGTGATAGTTCTCTTTTTTCCTCTAGCTCCATGCCAGTAGCCAATACAAATTGCAGGTGAAGAAATAATCGTTATAATCATCGCCATCATATCAATCATATTATTAAACCACATATTTAAGTCATTTGATTCATCCTAAATCAAATGACTTTTGATCGAGGAAAGACAATTGGAAACGGCATTATAATCCATTCACACACTTGGATTTTTAGTAGGAATAGGAAACTTAATCTGGTTTGGTTGGATTGGATTGTCAATCCTAAATCCATGCACTTGTATTTATTTGTAATCCTCTTGTACTATTTCTAGTTTCTTGCTAGTTTTAACTCAGGATTGCCGTTAAAAAAAAAAGTCATTTGATAAAGAGATATTAAGGTTTGAAGCCGATGACATTTTTGCTAATAAGTTGAAATTTGCCACCAAGTAGGTGCAATTTTTTCTCACGATCGTTGTTGAGAATGAAATTACTGAACATCTATGAATAAGACATCGTTTGCATAGAAGAAGTTCACTATATAAAATTATCTGGAGTCCACGATTGATCAATTTGTGAAAATTATTGTCTGCTTATTGATACAATAGCTAATTATCTTAGCTTGGTTTTTTTTATGATTGACATTTCCTTCCTGGAAGGCATTTGGATAATAGCATTCATGTGTACTTGTTGGCCACTTTAATTGGCCAAAAAGGGAGTTAGCGAGTGTTCTTGGAGACAGAAAAAGAACAGGGAATAATTATTCAATTAATGGTGGCATCATTTAATAAATTAAGTAACTTTAGACAATAATGCAAGAGAGGGGTTTCAACTAATCTTCTTGATTAAAATAATACATATGCGTCTGTGTAAAAATAACAAAGAAGAAAGAAAGGCACATAATAGTTGTCCACTAGTTTTAAGTTTGACAGTTTTGACTATTTTAGTCTTAACCTTGCTTTTCTATCTTTCTAGTCACAATAACCCGTGAGATGCACTTCATTGTAAAATACGTTATCGTTGTTAATAGATTTGGTTGCTCGATAGTTTACCAAAAATGTAGATTAACTATATTCTATGAATTTCTTTACAAGTTAAACAGCATAAAATTTCTAAAACTCACATTTGTTGCATGAAAATTACCTTGTTAACATCGACGACTAAAGCCAGCCTAAGGGAGGCCTAATAGTTACATTTATTGCATGAAATTTTACTTTTTAACATATTAAATAACAATTTGTAATAAAATTTTGAATTTAGTATTTACATTGATAGATGACATGTCTCTTATTTATATACATGTTAAACTCAATTATAAGAAGTTTAATAATTATTTATATACCAATATATGATGAAATTTAATCATTAACTCCCACTTAATGCATGAAACTCAAAATTTATATAAGACAAAAATACACCGTTTAGTCCCTTAACTTTCCATAAAACATCGCAAGGCACCCTAACTTTTAAAAAACGTCGTCAGACGTCCAAACCTTGTGATTTTGAGGCTGAATGCGTCCCTCCACCATTATTTGTTGTTTTGTGTTTGTTTTTAGTGAAGAGCATAACGGTCATTTCATATATTTGGATTATTACTCATATAAATCTTCTCCTCTATTCTTCTTCTTCCAGTTTTAATGTTTTGTTTTGTAATAATCAGTTCCAAAGCATGTATTTTATATTATCTGCAACATATATATCCATATCAAAGAAATGACACCTCATATACTTGCAACATAGAATGATATATGTTCTTTAAGTTAGTGATTTGGATACATTTATGTCTGAAATTGTCTAATTACCTATGTTGCAAATCACTAGAAAAATTAAATAAAAGAAGAAGATGAAGATGTCTGAAATAATCTAATTACCCTCACTGTCGCAAAAGACCCTCTAGGACTCAGCTAAAATGGTCACTGCAACTAGTCCTAACTGTCAAATCGAGCAGAACTTGGACAAAGGTATAGAGGCAGCTAAACAAGATCCCATTAGCATCAACACCACCATGAATGCAATATCAATGGTGGATTTACGAGCTATGTTAGAAGTTAGAAAGATTAAGATTTCCGTTAAAGAAGGCACCAACAGGTTATTTTGATTACGCCGAGTTGTCTTTTCTAATCGTGTTGGCTGTTGTGTTCGATTTAATGGTGTTTGGGTTCAAGAAGGTTTAGTTAAAGATATTTACAGCCTTGACAACTTTTGTTGAAATCTATTGTCCAGTGGCAACTGAAATTTTGCATACATGTTAATCTAGGACAAAAACAAGCTTATAAGTTATTATTTGCTAACATACAACTCTTAATGCACAACATAAAACTTTAGGCGCACAGCAGAGGCTAAGTGTGCAGATGCATAACATACACATCGTGATAACATGGTGGCACTCAATGTCGCCTAACTATCCATACGATCATCTTCAGTCATGGTTTTCACACAGCCCATGATATACTCGATCTCTTCAGATGCCTCCTTCATAGAGGGTCGGTCATCTCGTCGTTCCTCTAAGCAACTCATTGCCAAAAACCCAAATGCTTTCATAGCATCAATCTCCAACAATGTAGCATGCCTCATGAGCATCGGGTCAATCACATCTACCATTTTTTCTTCATTCACTATTCGCTTAAAATAAGCAACCAATTTCACATCATCCGTTGGTCTATCGAAATCTATTGCTTTTTGACACGTCAATACCTCTAACAATAATACTCCAAAGCTATACGTCACTCTTATCAGTCAGCTGGTAGTTCCAATAATAATCAAGATCAAGGTACCCTAAAGTACCTTGAGCACAAGTTGTCACATAGGTTAGATTTGTGTGAGCTAGTCTTGATAAACCAAAATCCGCCACCTTAGCTTTTCATCTTATTGTCAAGTAAAATATTGCTAGATTTCACGTCATGATGGTATATAGGCTGAGACACACCACAATGGAGGTATGTGAGCCCTTCAGCTGTGTCATAAGCAATACCTAATCGCTGACATGTAAATGATCAAAGAGGCTTCCATTTGGAATAAACTCGTAGACTAACAACGGTTGTTTTTCTACGCAACAACCAAGAAGGTGCACGAGGTTCTTGTGGTTGACTTGACATAGTATACGAACCTCATTCTATGGATACATGTGTTGTAGACAATATGGAATACATGCTTTGGAACTGATCATTACAAAACAAAACATTAAAAGTGAAAGAAAAAGAAGAGTAGAGGAAGAGATTTATATGAGTAATAATCTAAATATATGAAATGACTGTTATGTCTTTCACTAAAAACAAAACAAAATAGCAAATAATGGTGGAGGGACGCATTCAGCCTCAAAATCACAAGGTTTTGACGCCTGACGACGTTTTTTAAAAGTTAAGGTGCCTTGCGATGTTTTGTGAAAAGTTCAGGGACCAACGGTGTATTTATATAGATATAGATATAAATGATTTTGGCTTGGCAGTATTAATTGGGAAGAAGCTTAGGTTCAAAGCTGGCGAATGTTTCAGAGAAAAATCCGAAAACCAGCATGGAGAGACCGGTTAGGTTGGTACATCAGTGTTAAGACTAGCTCGACTTTTCCCTTAAAAAAAAAAAAAAAAAAAAAAAAAAAAAAAAAAAAAAAAAAGGCTCGACTTTTCCTCGAGTAGCTTGAACATACACTACAAAAAATTTATCATTTTTACACACTTTTTTCTTCGCACTTTATAAAGTGTGAACTTTTTCTTAAAGATATTCACACTTAAGAGTGTGAATAATTGCTTCAAAATCTTCACACTTAAAAAGTGTGAAGAATTTCAATCTCACACTTAAAAGTGTGAAAAATTATTTTAAAATCAAAAGCATCACACTTAAAAGTGTGAACTGTGAAAAATTATTTCAAAATCAAAATCATCACACTAAAAAGTGTGAAGAATTGTTTTAAAACCCTCACACTTAAAAGTGTGAAAATATTTATAAACCTTCACACATAAAAGTGTGACAATATTTGCTACACCCAATTGGTTCACACACATGCTAATGTGAACTTTTTAATTCTTCACACTTTAAAGTGTGGCGCCATACTCTAATAAGTGTGAGCATATTACTATTTTGTTGTAGTGATAGATCATTCTTTCATTTATTGGCTTGACTAAGCCTTATTCAAAAAGCATAAGGAATTAAGGATATCGATCTTTTGCTCACATAGACCAATGTCCAAGTGTAATTAAAATAAAGTTGAAGTTGTTACTTGTAAGATGCGTGAATTTTACCATTTAGGATTGCAAAAATAAATGAAACTGGAAAGTTAAACATAGCCGATATTGAACGTTTTCTTTTGCAATAATTAATTAAACTCCCTCAACTTTAGACTAAAAGTGGTTAAAACACCATTATCTTAAAAGAAGATTTTGGTCAAGGCCTGTGTGTATAACCTTTTCCTTGATGTATATATTTTTTTCTGTTAGATTGATTGATTTGTTTCATTTAGCTTGGTCACCTGGGTGTGAAGAAAATTTCAGATTCCATATATTACGTTTGTTAAAAACATGTTATAGTGATTAGAAAGTTAATTTATTTCGTGTATTAGACAGCAAGCATAACTAAGTTGCTTTTATTAGGTTCCTTTTACTAATTATTTGTAATATGTTTATGATATGTTGCTAGTTTTTATTAACGAAATAATTTGTTTAACGGTTGCCCAAAAGGTATTGCTTTATACTAAGGTTATAAATAGTGTGAGACGTGGCGTAACAGAATAGTCAAGCCTTAGGAACTTGTTACGCCCATGGTTAGGATATGTGTCATAGTTTATTATAAGTGTTGGAGTCATATAGGAAAGTGTCATTGTTTTGGAATTTATCTTGTATTCAACTTGTGATACAAGTTAGCGTTTATTCGGTATTTATACCGCGTCATTATAAATGAATTAATTAAGCTTTGCCAAATAAAATATATCTGGTCTTCTTTTCTTAGAAGCTCGCATCACGCTTGAAGAGGTGCTACTATCAATACAACTTTAACCGGCTCATATCAAAACCATTGCGAAGCTACGGCGTTTATGTGTAACTTAAAGCGGCACAAATATTAAAATATTTATAGATTTATATATTTATATCATATTTCATATATATCGGACAAAAAGTGTTATACATAAAGAATAAAGTCAAAAAACTATCATTATATGTTATCTGAGTTGAATTCATAAAGTGCGGCACGGCTCACGACTTAGAGCGCCTTTACACACCTCATCTCACGTCATCATGCCTAGAATCGACGCCTTTGTCTATTTTGTAATGTGAAGGTCATGCCTCGCTTTAGCGATGCCATGATGTGCTTTTTAGAAACTTGCTTTATACGCATAAAAAAACAAAAGCAAAGTTCAATAAAGTAAAAATATATGTAATTAAGGTAATTGCTATGTTTAGTTGATGTGTATTAAATGCATTTTTAAACTTAAAAAAGTTCGAGTTTAGTTAATAATATCTAACTGATGCTAGGACAAATATACAAAGGCCTTAAAATCAATTAATTGTGTAAAATCATCAGAGAATCCAAGAATATAACACCTAAACCATATTGGAAGGTATTGAAGTTTTATTTTTTAAATGTGTAAAACACTTTGAAGCTACAGAAAAACTTGCCAATGGCTGTAACCCTTCGTTCCTTGCTTTGATTCGGAAGAAAACGAACCCTCTTGGATTCTCTAACTACGGCCCTATCAATTTAATTGAATACATCTACAAGGTGATATCCAAGTTCATCGTAGTTAGCCAAAGTGATATTGACGATTATAGGCGCTAACTAAACTGCATTTATTGTAGGAAGTCAGATTTTAGATAGATGTTTAGTGGAATGAACTCATAAAAATGGCGAAAATTGAAAACTCCAAGCTCATGATATTCAATGTAGATTTCGAGAAGGCGTTTGATAGTGTAAATTGGGTGTATCTTCAAGATATCATGAGAAAAATGGGTTTTGGAGCAAAATGAAGAAAATGGATTGATACTTGTATTAAACAGCATCTATCTCAATTAAGAAGATGGAAAGAGGTCTCTAACAAGGAGACCTTTCTAGTAGCCGAAGAACTTCAAATGGTTCCTATTAAAACTGAACTTGTTTTTCCTCTCCTCTCTAGCGACTAAAGTCGATCTCAAAAAAATCAATTGCTAACAATACAATCTTCCTTTTTTTTCCTTTGATTCTTTAGGATTAATACACCTGTTCTTGTGCATTAACTATCCATTTGTGGTTGGTTGATGTACCACACGTGTTTTATTGATTCTCTCTTGAATTCATTAAGTTTAGGGTATCGTTATTTAGGGATCTATTATTATTTAATACACTGGAGTCTTGGGGTTCGCTTTGGACATTAACGAATTGATTATTATCGGTGTCCTAGAACCTTTTTAGGTTTATAACAGTTGGTTTTGTGCTTTTTCGTTTCTGTTCGCGATTAAAGGGTTTCATTGGCGATTGAAGTTAGAGCATCTTGTACTTCTTTTGTGCTACTGCTGGTAAGTATGTAGTTTGTATGAAGCAAAGTTTTCGAAGTTCGGGTGGGAGAGGTATTAAACAAAAGAATTATTCGAATATTGTTAGTTCATTGAAAAAGGATGCTTTGAATACAACTATGAACATGACCGAAAACGAAGATGGTGTTACTGCTAGTAACATACACTTGTAACAAACTGTTGAGACGTCTAGTGCTACCAATAACAGTGAGGAAGACACGAATGTTTCATTAGATGCTAAGATTCGAAATTATGAAAAGCTAATACTGGAAGGCAAACTTGTGTTCTTGGATGATAACGAAAAACCAATGAAATCCGGAGGGAAAACTCAGTCATATGTTCATGAACCTGGCCCAATCTCTTTAAATGTTCCTTTGAAGGTAAATGATCCTTCTGGTCATGATGCTATTAAGACGAATGTGGACCCAACTGCTTTGGAAGCAGAGAACATGTGTGATGGTACCATCTTGCTATCCCTATTAAGGTTGTTGAAGCTATGAATCGTAGGCTTGAAAATACTCTCTATGGCTATTTTATTGGTAAAATAATTGCTTTTCCGTTGTGGAGTATTATGTAAGCTTGGGCTATATATGGTATTAAAAAGGTAATGATGAATGCAAAATGACTCTTTTTCTTCAAATTTGATTCGAAAAAAGGCGTAGAGGATGTGCTTGAAGGTGGTACATAGATGATTCCCAACATCCCTATAATTCTTAAACCATGGACGATTAATACAAGCGTACTAAAGGAAGATTTAACTTGTATTCCGCTGTGAGTTAAACTTCATGACGTTCCTTTGGCTGCGTTTTCTAAGATGGTTTAAGCCTTATTGCAACAAAGATTGGTACTCCAAAAAAGCTTTATTCTTTTACAATCACAATGTGTATGGAATCGTGGGGTCGTAGTAGCTTTGCTCGTGCTTTAATTGAGATTCTGACTGAAAATGAGTTAAAGGACAGTTTGACAATTGCTATTCCTTTACTTGATGGGTCCGGGTTTTCTAAAGAAACTATTCGAGTGGAATATGAGCGGAAGCCACCTCGGTGTAACTTGTGCAGATTTTGGGCATATAATTGACCAATGTCCAAAAACTGTAACTGTTCCGGCCCCAGTTGTTGAACGAGCTGTGGGAAGTTCGGAAGATGTTTTCAAGTCTTGGGTAATAGGCGCAATAATGGAAAGAATAGTAAGCGTGGGTTCCAAGCTCCAATATAGACCAAAGGCAAAAGCGACTACTTCTAAGACCCCTAGCATGTCTAATGTGGCAAAGAATATGGTAATGATAACATATCTAAAGGTGGTATAGAAAATGCTTTGTGTTCCGAGAATGTGATCAATAAGTCGAATAAATATGATTTACTATTGAATGAATTTGACATTGTTTTTTTAGGAGAATGAACTAACTGGTGAGGAAACTAGAACAAGCAAGGTACATGAGATGTGAACAAAAGTGATGACAAGGTGAGGTGGAAAAATTTAATAACGAAAGAGGAAAGTTTTTGGCATTTGGAAGTGGAAGTGGATTTGAGAACAAGAGTGTGTATGAACAATGGAAGGAATAGTGGGTGAGGATTATGATATATATGCTGATGATTTGTACGATGAGCATGGTATCTCAATAGATCAACAAGCTTTCTGTGACACTTATGATATCAAGATTCGCGGTCGAAAAAAGATGTAGATTATTTTTTATGTTACGTTGAGTCAATTGTAATCTAGGAATAGTCGTATCTTCATATGAAGTAGTTTGCCTTGTAATTTTAGTCCCACCGTCTATGTAAGGGACGGACCTACATGGCCGGGTGTGGCACGGGCAACACTTAATTTTCGGTCACGCAATGTATTTTTTTCAAAATGTGTCGTTTTTCACATATCCAGCCCCTTGATATTTGTCATAGTTTCTTTATAGTGCAACTTTAACTTGGCTAAGAAAATTCTTTATGATGCGAATTTTAGTAATTATGATAGAAAAAAAATGTACAACACCCTCTCGAAAATCTTAGGTCCGTCCCTAGTGTGTTCCAATATGCTTTATAGGCAGTTTGGAAGTGGAGGAATAAGGTGCTAAACTCTCCAACGGATAGCGTTGAAAGTGCTAAAGAGGAGGATATAGTTCCTTTCGTTCAAAGAATATCAGAGAAATGGATTTCGGTCCATTACTCTCTAAAACCAACCTCCCGGACCTGTTGGATCGTAACCTCGTGATTTGTTCTCATAAGTAGTTTTGCTCTTTTTCCTTACTTTTGGTTGCCTTTAGTCTATGGTTCGTAATATCGTATCTTGCTCTTTGTACTTGTTCTCGGCCTCCTCGGAGCCGTTTTGTTGATAAATTCTCAGACTTTTCAAAAAAGATAAATAAAAGATAACCTCTTAACATGGTTGCATAGTGGCATATCTGAGAATCAAAGTATTAACATGGTTTCATCAATGCATTACTGAGAGTAAAAAAGAACACTACTAAAACTTATTCTCATAAAAAAAAAAAAAAAAAGCAAGTTCAAGATTTCAAATCTAATGAACTACTAAAAAATTTAGTCGTTTATAATTACTTTATCTAAAAGTGAGCCATTTGTAAAATGAAAAATAATACGTTGCACGCATAAGATACAAACATTAACATGACAACAAACATATCATGTACTTTATATGTATAAAATAGCTGTTCTTGTATAAAAATCATTTTAATTCCTTTTTAAAAGGGTATCTAGTTTTAATCAGTACCAAATTTCCAATTAAGATATGTTCTTTTGGATTAGCACAGCCTAACACCACCTCAACTCTATCATCATTGTCCCTCTTCCGTACCAAATAACCAACTCATTATATGCATAGCTTGTCGGATCACTTATATTTCATACCATTTTGTATGTATTCGCTACTAGAGACGGCAAAAAGGGCGGGCCGGGCAGGCACAGGCTAAAACGGACACGGGTCAAACGGACACATATTATACAAATAGTTTTATACAAGAGTACTAAAAATGACGAAATAAATTTCTTAAATGTTATACATCATTTATATTTAAAAAATTAAAAATTATATATATATATATATATATATATATATATATATATATATATATATATATATATATATATATATATATATATATATATGGTAAAGATCAAATAAAAAGACAAATTTCCGTAAAAAGAATAAAAATAATTTTTTTTTTAAAAGTTCTCGAAAAATTTCAAAAATATTCCACAAGATCGGGTATGTTGGTGCATGAAAAAGTTCTAAAGGAAGTTTATCTAAAAGTGGATACTTTATCCGAAAAAAAAGTTATAAAAAAATGCGTTTATGCATTAAATCGCTTTTTTGTACATCAAAAATTTGTTTTTGGACCCAACTTCTTTTGATTTTTTTCATCAAAATAACATTGCGCATCTAACTAAAACAAGTTGAAAATTTTGTGCATTAAAATTTTTTTTGCGCATTAAAATTCATTTTTTGTGCATTAAAAAAAACGTATAAAAACTCAAAATTAGAAAAACTTATTTCACAAAGTTTTATGCACCAACATACCCGATCTTGTGAAATTTTTTAAGAATTTTTCGAGAACTTTTTTTAAAAAAATTTCTTTTTATTCTTTTTAAGGATATTTGTCTTTTTATTTTAACTTTACCATATATATATATATATATATATATATATATATATATATATATATATATATATATATATATATATATATATATATATAAGTTTTTCTTTAAAAACTATTATAATTTCTTTAATTAAAGAGAGAACTGCAAAATACATCCCTATGGTTTACAGGTTTTGACATCTTACATCCTTGTCAGAAACTTTTGGCAAGATAGAACATTCGTTAGCCACATGTTTGCCACCCTACATCCCTCGTTTTCAATGAGGACTAACGGTGCAAATTTTTTCACCGTTATCTCTTAACGAGACTGAAAATATTACACCGTTAGCCTTCGTTAGCCAAATATTTGCACCGTTAGTCATCTTTTTGAGTTTTTTTCGTTTTGTACCTTTTATCAGTTTTTTTTTTCGTTTTTTGTACGTTTTATTAATTTTTTTACGTTTTTATTCATCTTTAGTACGTTTTATATCTCTTGTCAATTTTTTTTACGTTTTATCAATTTTTTGCCATTTTTTTACGTTTTATCCATTTTTTGAACGTTTTATCCGTTTTTTGGCAGTTTTTTCATTTTTTATCTTTTTTTGTACGTTTTATCCATTTTTTGTCAGTTTTTTTTCCGTTTCTTGAACATTTTATCGGTTTTTTTTATGTTTAATCCGTTTTTTGTACATTTTTAGTCAGTTTTTTACATTTTATCCGTTTTTTTTGCGTTTTTATCCATTTTTTGTATGTTTTAACCGTGTTTTTTTAGTTTTTTCCCGTTTTTTGTACGTTTTATCAGTTTTTATCCAATTTTTTTTATGTTTGATCCGTTTGTCAGTTTTTTCCGTTTTTTGTACGTTTTATCAGTTTTTTATCAGTTTTTTTACGTTTTATACGTTTCATCCATTTTTTATCAGTTTTTTTACGTTTTTATCAGTTTTTTGTACGTTTCATCTGTTTTTAATGTAAAAAAACTGATAAAACGTACAAAAAAAACTGACAAAAATGGATGAAACGTACAAAAAATGATAAAAATATTTAAAAAAACTGATAAAAATAGGTAAAACGTATAAAAACAGATAAAAACGTATAAGAATCGATAAAATGTACAAAAAACGGAAAAAACTGACAAAAAACGGATTAAATATACAAAAAAACGGATAAAAACGTAAAAAGACCGATAAAACGTACAAAAAACAGAAAAACTGACAAAAAATGGATAAAAACGCAAAAAAACAGATAAAACGTATAAAAGGGAAAAAATCTGACAAAAAACGGATAAAACGTAAAAAACGAAAAAACTCAAAATGAGGACTAACGGTGCAAACGTTTGGCTAACGGTGTAATATTTTCTGTCTCGTTAAGAGATAACGGAGAAAAAAATTGCACCGTTAGTCCTCATTGTAAACGAGGGATGTAGGGTGGCAAACGTTTGACTAACGAGTGATGTATTTTGCCAAAAGTTTCTGACAGGGATGTAAGATGTCAAAACCTATAAACTGCAGGGATGCGTTTTGTAGTTCTCTCTTAATTAAAAGTAAATATGTGCCCGTTAGTGACCGTTTAACTTTTTAATGGGCTAAATATGCCCATTTCAAAAATTATAATAATAATAAAAATAAAAAAGGGGGGGGGGGGGGGGGGGGTTAAATGCGCCAAAGTCTTTTATAAAGTAACCAAAATTAGTTTTTTTTTTTTTTTTTCTTTTTTTTAGGCACAAATTGTCACAACTATTCACTACCTGTAAGGGAGGGCTTTACCTGGTTTGAGTCTGTGTGGTAGTTGGTTCAAACCCCGTGAATTAGTCGGCCATAAGATCGGAAATCATGGTTAAAAAAAAATAATAATAAAAATAAAAAAGTTTTGAGGCAGTACGTTGTAGTGTGCATATTTGTATTACAAAATTTATTTGTTTCTTAAAGAATACGCAACGTCAAATCGACAAATTTGTCTAACAATATCAATAGTACCAATGACTCGAGGATATAAATTGCATCAGAATTATATTAGCATGGTACTCATGCAAAATAGCGGGTTCGAAAGCGAATATTTTTTAACGATTTTCTGATTTCGGTTTTTTTATGAATATCGTTTAATGATCTTTTTTAATGGATGATAGTTTATAAAAATTTCTATTTTTAGTAATAATTAAAATAAAATTTAAAAATAACTAATTGCGCATTAAATTACGACATTAAATTGTATGGTTGTTATAAGTTTGTACATTTAAGACATTTAGTTTTTTAAATGTAACTTTATTTTAATTATTAATAAATGTATTATCTGAATTTTTAAGCATTTTGTTTTCAAATGTATTATAATATACTATAGATGATTGAAGATGCAACTTTCTTTTCCTTTATTGGAGCCATAACTTTCATTTTTGTCACCATGAAACTACTAATAATGTTGTCATGTGGGACCAAGAAGTTGTTACTTCTGAAGGTGACATTCCACACGAGTGGAACATCATGAACGATACTTTACGACCCGCACGAGTCTTCAAAATTATAAATGTAAATCCCAATTATTTAAATTGCTCTAGAATACTTTTTCCAACCCCAATACTATTATAAAAATATTAATTACAAATGAGGGTACTATTATAATCTTGATTCTCTTGCCCAATTAACAAGCAATATGGGCCAAAGTAAACCTTGGTGTTTTGTACATTGATGGTGTATAAAATACATAGAATTGTATGTTAGCAAATAATACTCTGTATAACTTAGGGATTAACAATCAATACCGAAACCTAATGAGTTTGAAAGCTAGAGGAAAAGCAAAAATTGTTATGGAAAACGAGTAGCCAATTAACCGTCATGTTTGTTGGCGGCCGGGAATGGTACTTACTTGGTTGCTTAACCTTATTAGGGCGTGTCTCCCTAACTCGTGTTTGAACTCAACTTGAAATTCATTTGGTCTCGAGTAATTTCAGTTAGTTGATCACATGATTGATGACAGTAAAATGAACGACAAGTTGAACTCCATTCAACAGCTAGACAAGTCTTCATGATTGACACACTCTAGGAAGATATGATGGCAACTTGTTTTGGGATCTTAAATTACTAGAAACAAATTCATACTTCGAAAAGAAGTGTATGCTTTATTTAAAATCCAAATAATTCAAACTATCAAAGAAAAATAAATTTGGTCTATCAATAGTAACTTTGAGTGTGAGATTGGGTTTGACACACTCTAGAAAGTAGTTGTGTTGTATATTTCAAATTTAATATTGTATTAGAAGTCGAGAGGATTGCAACCTGAACGGTCTGTGACTCTTTAACTGTTTTGAAGCTCGCATACTCTAATAAAAAACTAGAGTCATTTAACACTAGTAGTAAATATGTTGGGTGTACAAACCCAATCTCACACTCAAAGGTAACTTATAAGTTTGGTGGACTACTCCTTGTCTCTTTCTATAACAATTGGTTTTAGAATGGAATCTCAGTTGGGCTTATATGTTAGACTTGGTGCGATGTTGGGTCGTAAGAATCTCACAAGTGGTATCAGAGACAAGTTGGGCCCAGTTATGATGTGGATGGTGTTCCCTCGATTAGACCTCAGTTCGACGGTATTAGTAGATCCCGGTAAACCTTGTACCGAAAGGAAGCTAGTAAAAGGCGGTGTGTTCCGATGGTAAAGGTCAGCGGTATGAAAAAGGTGGGATCGTGGCTATAGTCGAAAGGGAGGCCCATGGTAGTTTGGGTTTGAGGGAAGGATTGTTAAGTGTACAAACTCAATCGCACATCGCTAGAACTATAATCTCAAAGTTAACTTATAAGCTTGGTGGACTACTTCTTCTATCACCAATTAATTTAGAATAGAACCTCAGTTGGGTTTATATGTTAAACTTGGTGAGATGTTGAACCGTAAAAATCTGACAAAATATTATAATCTATTTTAATTACTAGATATATTTCTATCTTTTCTGAGATGCTCTCCAATCAAGTGGTTGTGATTTAAAATTGTCTAAATAATGACGTGAAATATTTGTACGTAAATATTGCCAATTTTTCAATTGGCCTAAAAAATGGCTTGACTCTTTGGTACAATATATATCGTAGCCAATATTTTCTTGTAGTGACGAATTGTGTTGGAAGCTTGCTAAAATTAGAGCAAAAGAGTTATGGAGGATGAACTTGGTTCACAAGTTGATCAATCCGATTTGTGGTGACGAAGCGTATTGTATCCGTTCTTGGTCGCTTTAAGCTAAGAGGTGACATATGTTGTAAATTGTACTTTGCAAAATGACAATTTAGAAGTCTAGCATCGCAAGTCACTTTGTTTGTTGATGTTCAACAAAAAGTTGACAATGAAGAAACATACAATTAATGATTCGACAAACCACGCATGGCTTTGATGAACTAATTAACTAGAGAGATGGTCGAATGATATATATAATCAAACACTGGTGTGGAATGGACCAACACATCACATGCAATAAGAACCAAGGCGAAAATGCTTGAAGTGAAATTGTGATCCTTGAACCGAGTAAACATGACGAAGACTTGAACTACTTCAGGATGAAAGTTGAATTTATTAGACAGCATGCGACTCAAGCCTCGTGAGCTTAAGGTCTATTAGGGTTTTATGTATACCGTCTCATAGAATTTTCACAAGAAGTTAGCCAACCACAACTTCAAGTGAGCTGTTGCTCAACTTGTTCATGCACTTTCACACAAATACCACTAGGCCTTATTAGCCTATTATTTTCCTCTTAAGTTTATCGTTCATCATTATACTTAGACCTTTCTATATTATATCAATTTTTCAGTCCAACTATCCACACACTTCGATCTTTATCGTTACAATATCCTAATACATGACATCATAATCAACCCATTTCCAAAAAAACAACCAAATAAACAAGAACATAAATAGCACTAGACAAGAAAATGGGCATAGGTCACTTATGTCGCTTAAAATTGGGTTCACTCAACACAAAATATGCAAAGATGTAGACATGTACATGACTAGTCAAAGTAACCCCTATTTGCACGTGGGGCCGCCACACGTGTGTGATCGTTACTTCTGTTCAACATAACATATACTGTATAAAATTTATTAGTTTGCGTACTATATGTTCTGGAAATAAAAGAAAATTTGGGAAATCTTGTTGCATGTGAACCTTGGTTTGCGCTATTTACCAAACATGAGTAGGCATACATATTCGTGAGTACCGAAACAAGTTGTAATGTGTACATGGAAGTGAGTTCTACAAGACATACGCCTATTTGTTCTATTCTTTTATAATCTTTTAACAATGTGACATTGTGACCATCTAGTATCGCAAACTTTCATTTCACGAATCACCTCTTGTTCAGGAAAATCTATGTATGTATACTTTTTCGCGAAAAAAATTTGTTGATTCGCAACATGATGTCTTGAAATTGTTCTAAGTCATGACTCATGACTATGTTTCCCATCACAAGTAGTCAAGTCAGGGACGGAATCAGAGGGTTCTCACGGGATCTCAGGACACTCATGGATTTTTTCGATGTAGTGTTAATTTGGGGTGTTAGAAAACCCGACAAACCGAGCCAAACCGCTTAATCCGAAACCGGAAAAAAAATCGCTTATCACGGTTCGGTTTCATTTTTATTTTTAGATATATGCGGTTAACCAAACTGAACCTTGCATAATATACACGAAAGTGTTTGACTAAATATCCAATTAATTGTACAAGTATTGATTATATTATTACACTAATAAAACTTGTTTGCTCCTAATATAAACATTTACTAAATATCTATGTTTGAAAATTGATTAATATGATCGTAACATATAAACGTTGAACAAATATTTTTGTTAATATGTTATGTATGTTTATTTGAATGTCATTGTTGTGACAGAATAACTTTAATATGAGGTTGATCTATTCAGGTTATATACTTTACTAAAATGACACTTTAGTTCTAGATCATGTTATTGTTCAAACGGTTAAACTCGATTAAACGTTTAAAATGGTTAATCGTAACCCGAGCCGCGGGTAACCGTTCATTTGGGGTACCCGCGTGTCAGCTGGTTACTCATCAAGTACGGTTCAGTTTTGGATAGTAAAGTGAATTAACGCCCCACAATGAATAGTTTAAATCTTCTAACTAACCGAACTGAACGGCCCCGTAAAGTTAATTTTTGAAAAACAAAAATAAAAATAGAAAAAATAATAATAATAAAATAAAAAATTCCTAACGTGTCTTAAACACACCCGATACATCGAAATGTGATGTGTCTTAAACACACCCGATACATCAAAATGTGTTTTTAATTTTATTTTATTTCTATACTTATAAAAAAATTGTGCATTTAATCATATTTGGTCCTGGTTCGTCCCGAGTCGAAGTGACTAGTTTGTTGATTCATACTATATCTATTGACCATGAAATTTGTGGATATGCCTATAAATGTACGCGACGCAAAATTGGAAATTGTAGCTGCAAGTAGGGCATTCTTTATTTACCTTGTGTTCAATTATTTTGATTTGAATCAATTTGCGATACAGATTGGTCTAACGTACTTGGATTCTATCTTGAATTGCATTTTCGATGTTAACTTTTATACCTTTTTTTGCTTGTTATCTAACCTTTAAAATGAACGTGTTGATTGTTGAATTGTTTTTAGTGTGTGTTTCTAGTTACATCATATCATATATACTTCATGTGCCTAACGCAATTTTGCCCACATAAAAATACACATATCATATACTTCTTTTCTCTCCTACTATAAGCCAATGACTTTTTGAAGTCTTTTTAACACTACTAAGGAGGATAAGTAGAAGAAAATTTTAAGAGGACATAGCAATTCTCGGCTGCTAATTGCCTTTCAAAAAAAAAAAAAAAAAAAAGGAAAAAATCTTGGACAGCTAATTGGCTAATTGGCGAATTTTACAAATACCAAGTTACCAACAATGTTACTTGGAATAACATTTATAACCAGTGAACAAATTGAGTGTCCATAAATCACATATGTGTTCATACCCGAAGAGTAAAACCTATAAATCATGTACTTGACTTAGGATATGTTTAGCAAAAGTAACTGTTATTAGAACTGAAAAATGGAGCAGCATATGAAAATAGAGCACGAAATTATAACAAAAGATTAATTTTAAAAACTATATGAAGCAGCATTTGATTTTCAAAGATTATTGAATATTATTTCTTTTATCTCTTATAAGTTCTGTTTGTCAAACAAAATGTATAATCTAAGTAGCTTATTTTTTAAAATAAATAGCATAATCTTCTTGTCCGATGCAATAATAGAAATGCATAAATGAGCCCGTTGGGCCATTTAAGCTAATCAGTATTCACTTATTGACAATTTGGCATTAACAGGTGCATTAAATCAAGTCAATTCGGGGGCTCTTAAAAACAGATACTAAAAAGATCTGAAACTGGCTCGACTAACTCGAGGTCAAGCTGCTCAATTAAACTTAAAGTTGAACTTAAGAGTAAACTTGGTTTCTACACTTTGTGGATGGTTTATGATCAGAATCACTAAAGTCATCCGATAAATTATCATCTTAGAAATCAGCATATGGATTCTAAAACATAATGGGCTTGTGGTCCACTGGGCACGTCTTATTCAGTTAAGCGTGCCTAGTGGAGAGTAGTACCGGTTTGGGTGACCAAACCGGGAAGTCATCCCTTGTGGACCACTGCCCTGTCGGTACGATTTCAAAGTCCTTCAATGAAGGTTTCAACCCACAAGGGTTCGAATCTGGAGAAGGCATGGTTTACTTCAATTAAGTGTCGTGCCTTCGGACGGCTTAAGTTGAAGGTTTTCCCCCCATCGGGTTTCAAATTGGACATGGATTTCCCTTGAAAGAAAGTAACCGTTCAAAAAAAATTAGTAGTTAAATAGAAACAAACTATACATCTTTAAGAATTCCTAAAGCACACATGTAAGTCATTGTCAAAGATTACATATGCAGTTCCTAAAGGATCCAAAACCGATCTTCACACATCACCATCTTGTATTAAAATAGCAATGAAAGAAACTCGTTCTTCCATAAGAGACAAATCACAAAAAGTTTAATTTTTCAAAGAGATGCTAAATTAATATAATTAGTTAGTTGCTTACCAATAATTGAATACTGATAATGAGTTAAAAATTGCACAAAGAATCCATTAATCATATCTAGAACACGGATGTCGTTTGAATGAGAGGCAATCGTTCAAAGTCCAAACCTTAAAATAAGGATAATATGTAGTTAACTTATAATCTATCCTCTTTAAACAGATGACAATAACACTTTTGTAGCTGTCGATTCACGAGAATGGTCACATGAACTTATGCAAGAAGTTAATGTTGAATATCATAAGTATTTGGTATATATCCTTCCAATGATTAGGTCCTAACCAGTATTGTAACATATAATTAACTCGATTCTGTTATTATTTTGCTCGTGCCTCTATGTGTCCAGGCTATGTACAATAGATTGAAAGTCTAATTAAGCACACCCGTTTGGTATGTGATGTAAAACAGATAATTTCATGTAATAGTGACAGCATGTAAAAAATAGGGAAAAAAGAAACCCATGTTTAAAAGGTCATAATTTCCGCACTTTAATGAGTTACAAAACTCATAAGCGGGCACAAAAGGGTCTTGTGACCGGCATAAACAATTTTACTGCCTATCACAGTATGACCCAACCATTGAGGCATCAAGCCCTAATTCCTTCATTTAGGATACAAAACTTAACGTTCCTAACGTTTTTGATATTTTATTACTTTTTGGTTTCCGAGTTATTAAGTAAAATCACTTAGAAAACACACAATGATCTTCAGTTATAATCACCTAGACATCCTTTAAGAGGATCCTCACTGACATTATACAATTTCTCAAAGCAGGCATTCATACACTATTTTATGTGCTATCGTCCTGCGTGTTACGTGAGTATCTAACCCAAAATGTAATGGCCATGGTGCAGTTGGAGTCATATATGAGCAGGTTACCATTTTAACACAATTGTGTTTAGGTCTAAATCGGATGATGTAAACATTCTATTAAAAAACACAACTAAACATACACGGTGTGCAAGACGACAAGGGAGAAACATGAAAATACCCACCGTCGTTAAGGACAGTGACTTTTGAAGTAGTGAAAGTAAATGAATTGGAAGCTACATAAAGCAATCTCAATCATTCACAGGTGTAATCCAAATTTCAGAAGACTGAGCTCAATGACTTTTGGTCTAGGAGATTAAGACATATGTTTATTTAATCTTATCTCTATCACAAGAATGTTTGACCAGGTTTTAGCTCAATGACTTTTGTTCTCATGCGTTAATTTGAAAAACTAGATACTTGGCATATGTCAGGGTGACTTTTATTATCTGTAGACAAGGAAAATCATTGCACAGAACTAAAAGTACTGTAGTATATATTAAATCATCAATAATAATGAACATGATAACATTTTGCTTAAGAGATGTCAAATTTTCATTCTTCAAAATGAATAAATGTGATTTTCACAAAAAGAGAGAAGTATGTAACAATGTTTGTAATGTTTGCTTCTGATCAGGTCATACTCTACATACTCATATTCCTTGCCGCGGTTAGTATGTTGTGCATGTCAATATGTTGTGATATAGGTAATGAATGGTTCTCATATTTTACTTGAAAAGGGACCCCACCATTTTGTTTATTTTTATCTTATTGGTTCAACATAACCAGGCAAGAGCCGATAGTCATATATCTAACGGGTCGAATGGGTAAAATTTTGATAATTAAGGAGCTAAAAAAAAACGGGTCAAATGTCCCGTAACCACTTAAGCAGTCTTATTCTTCAAAATGAATAAATGTGATTTTCACAAAAAGAGAGAAGTATGTAACAATGTTTGTAATGTTTGCTTCTGATCAGGTCATACTCTACATACTCATATTCCTTGCCGCGGTTAGTATGTTGTGCATGTCAATATGTTGTGATATAGGTAATGATTAATGAATGGTTCTCATATTTTACTTGAAAAGGGACCCCACCATTTTGTTTATTTTTATCTTATTGGTTCAACATAACCAGGCAAGAGCCGATAGTCATATATCTAACGGGTCGAATGGGTAAAATTTTGATAATTAAGGAGCTAAAAAAAAACGGGTCCTCAAAAAGTTTAAGTTATTCTAGTTTTTGTAAACACGAATAATTCAAGAAAAGGATTGGAAAAAAAGTGTTTCGCTTAACACAACCCACACAAAAAAGTGAAAACATGTTTTTCATATTCTATACACAAGCTAATCAGAATCTGGCGTGGAACACATTTCCATGTCTATCTACACGCGAATTATTGGGTGCAAATGAGACAATACAATAATGGATCAGTATAACCGTGTGTTTAGTGCCAAAGGTGGCAAATCTATACAGTATAGTCACGGATATTCAGCTCGAGAGTTATCAATAGATTTCGAGAAAGTCAAAGACAGGCCCATGGTGGTGGAAACAATGGATACATGATCTGACTAAATTCAAATCAACAGAATGTATCAAGAAACTGTGGTATATTCTGTAGAAGTGGTTTGTGTTTAGATTGTGTTCAGGTGTAACCGTTTGGTAAAAAGTTCGTTTATTTATTAAACGAACGAACATGAACAACATTTTACATTCGTTTAGTTAAATGAACAAACATGAACAAAACTTGAGTCCGTCTATTTATGTTCGTGAACGTCCGATTATGCGTTCGTTAACGTTCTTTTATGTTCATTTATTTATTTAGGTTCGTATATCATATCTTTTAATTATATAATTTTAAAATTGGGTTCTTTAAACAAAACAACACTTATATATCAATATATTGTGCATAATTTAATAAAGTTTATGTCTGTTTGTCTATGTTCATTTATGTTCAATCGTTTATGTTCGTTTAGTGTCTTAATGAACGAACATAACGCTAAACGAACATGAACAACTCATTTTCTTAATAAACGAACATGTAAATGAACAAAGCTCCATTCGTGTTTGTCCGATTTGTTTACATCCCTATTGTTCATGTACATGAACCTATGGGGTACTGGGGTAGCCTACATGTGCATTAGTGTGTTTATGTTAAGTTTTGCATCTAGCGTATCAATTCTATGTATGTTATCGTATTTTTAAAGTGCTCGACAGCCATGTTATCAAAAGCCTAAGGAACTTTTGTATCTTTTTGTTGGGGTTAACAATATTATGCCTATAAAAAAAATGCATCACGTACACAAATATAAGATGAATTAGCAGTTAAAAGGAATGTCATGGAATGATGATCTAATTGTGTATCACACATTACCGCTTTCCAGTGTTTGGATGGAAGTCATGTGATCCAAAAGAGAATTGGATGGGCGGTTCATATGCTGTGAGAAAGAAGGAGCATTATGTCTATCTTTAGGATACACAAACTGTTCTATTTGCACCAAAAAGGAATAACATGGCAGGTTTGCTTTATAGTAATATCTTGGGCCACCGTTTAATTAAAAGCCAACATTTTCTTTAAGCTGTCTCGTATAATCGTCTAATATGATTCATATGTGTTAAAGAGATTCATATGTGTTATCGATTTAACAAAGAAATTCAGATTGTTAAGTTGGTCTGGGCTCATTTCCTAACTGGACCAATCTTAATATGCAAGCCCAATTCAGATACTCTTCGAGACCCACAACTCCACAAGCTGTCTTTCTTTTATTACTAATAGTTCCAAAAAGGCAAAATCTAATGAAAGTAGCTATGTACATTTTATACCAAGTAAAAGATAGGAAGAGTTATTGTTCATTTTATTCAGTAGTAATCCCCTCAGTTATATACAATTCTATGAGACTATGACAAAATAAAGGAATCAAATAAACCTAAACTACTAACCTAAATTGATGCTAACTATTGTAACAATAAATTTAATCAAGACTCCCTAGAGTTACATAAAGTTATAATACAACACGTCAAAAAATTGAAAAAATACTTGGGAGTCCTGGACATTCAACATTTTCATTTTGTGGATCACATTTACTGAAGACAAGTATAACGATAGATAGTTAAACGAAGGAAAGCGAACCTTAGTTAGGATCACTTTGATTTACAGGCGCTGGAATACTTTTAAGGACATCCCTCAAAGCGTAATAATGACTATCACATTTGTGGTCTGCAATTAAGTTGCTTGTTAGTAGTATTCTTTCAAAATGTTCACCTGTGTTTCTCTTCCAAAGAGTGAATTTGTTCACTTTGTTTCCATTGTGTTTTTCTTCCTTCCTTTTTAGATAATAAACGGCACCTGGAATAAATAATTCCTCTTTCGGATATATATCATGTCTTTCTTCTTTAACGTCATCAGCTTTTGCTTCAGCTGGTTCAGAAGGTATACTACTTGGAACCGCAATCGAATCTTTTCTACCAGGAACATCTGTTGGGGTAGATGAATAATTCATTATAAAAAAATAATAATAATAATAAAAAAATAATTAAAAAATAATAATAATAAATAAATAAATAAATAAAATAACCAGCTAGACATTAGGAAAATGCAAAATCCAACATTTGTATATGTTAAAATCTACAACCATCGAATACAGGATTTTCACTCCTGTTCTATATAGTTTGATGTTTGATGTAAAAGTGTTTTACATAATTACATTTACAACCTCATAGATATACAAGAGTTACAGAAAACTATTGCAACCATTATAAGCTTGCAAGAACAAAAAATGTCTAGACTTTTCGCACGTTATTTACTACAAACATTTTTCATGAGTTGTAAGTGCAAGAACTCTTATGACTTCATATATTGTTCCACACTTATAAGTGTAAATATCTTTCAAACGTATATAAGTGTGAACAACATAACAAAAACCTGCACATGTGTCAAAGTCATTTTGTTTATTGTTTCGAGTAAATAATATAGTGATCGCCTGCATGCAAGGTATAACTCACCGACAAATTTTGTCTGACTTCCAAAGTTGGTATAATCAACTAGCTTTCTAGCTGCATCTTGTACAGAGGATACAGCATGCCTTGCATTAGAGACTAAATCTAAAACACTTTTCCAGTCCTCCTTCTCAAAGATGGTTTTCCTGCGAAAATCAAAAGCTAGATTAAACACAAATATCATCATAATACTGGAAAACCATAGAAAACGTGGATAGGAAGTGAGAGGGGCCTGCAAGAAAGGAGTTAGTGTCCTATAAATGGATTCCCATTTTAAGGGT